>JAVJAQ010005880.1:1748488-1995171 GCA_032362365.1 Zygogramma bicolorata
CGGAGATCATATTAATAGAGTGTGTGAGTTCCATCAATACTGTCTCAACGGCGTAGTTCCGGAGATCATATTAACATAATGTGTGAGTTCCATCAATACTGTCTCAACGGCGTAGTTCCGGAGATCATATTAATAGATAGTGTGAGTTCCATCAATACTGTCTCAACGGCGTAGTTCCGGAGATCATATCAACAGATTGTGTGAGTTCCATCAATACTGTCTCAACGGCGTAGTTCCGGAGATCATATTAACAGGATGTGTGAGTTCCATCAATACTGTCTCAACGCCGTAGTTCCGGGGATCATATCAACAGAGTGTGTGAGTTTCATCAATACTGTCTCAACGGCATAGTTCCGGAGTTCATATTAACAGAGTGTGTGAGTTCCATCAATACTATCTCAACGGCGTAGTTCCGGAGATCATATTAATAGAGTGTGTGAGTTCCATCAATACTGTCTCAACGGCGTAGTTCCGGAGATCATATCAACAGATTGTGTGAGTTCCATCAATACTGTCTCAACGGCGTAGTTCCGGAGATCATATTAACAGAATGTGTGAGTTCCATCAATACTGTCTCAACGGCGTAGTTCCGGAGATCATATCAACAGAGTGTGTGAGTTCCATCAATACTGTCTCAACGGCGTAGTTCCGGAGATCATATTAACAGAGCGTGTGAGTTCCATCAATACTGTCTCAACGGCGTAGTTCCGGAGATCATATCAATAGAGTGTGTGAGTTCCATCAATACTGTCTCAACGGCGTAGTTCCGGAGATCATATCAACAGATTGTGTGAGTTCCATCAATACTATCTCAACGGCGTAGTTCCGGAGATCATATTAATAGATAGTGTGAGTTCCATCAATACTGTCTCAACGGCGTAGTTCCGGAGATCATATTAACAGAGTGTGTAAGTTCCATCAATACTGTCTCAACGGCGTAGTTCCGGAGATCATATTAATAGATAGTGTGAGTTCCATCAATACTGTCTCAACGGCGTAGTTCCGGAGATCATATTAACAGAGTGTGTGAGTTCCATCAATACTGTCTCAACGGCGTAGTTCCGGAGATCATATTAACAGAGCGTGTGAGTTCCATCAATACTGTCTCGACGGCGTAGTTCCGGAGATCATATCAACAGATTGTGTGAGTTCCATCAATACTGTCTCAACGGCGTAGTTCCGGAGATCATATTAATAGATAGTGTGAGTTCCATCAATACTGTCTCAACGGCGTAGTTCCGGAGATCATATTAACAGAGCGTGTGAGTTCCATCAATACTGTCTCAACGGCGTAGTTCCGGAGATCATATTAACAGAGTGTGTGAGTTCCATCAATACTGTCTCAACGGCGTAGTTCCGGAGATCATATTAACAGAGCGTGTGAGTTCCATCAATACTGTCTCGACGGCGTAGTTCCGGAGATCATATCAACAGATTGTGTGAGTTCCATCAATACTGTCTCAACGGCGTAGTTCCGGAGATCATATTAATAGATAGTGTGAGTTCCATCAATACTGTCTCAACGGCGTAGTTCCGGAGATCATATTAACAGAGTGTGTGAGTTCCATCAATACTGTCTCAACGGCGTAGTTCCGGAGATCATATTAATAGATAGTGTGAGTTCCATCAATACTGTCTCAACGGCGTAGTTCCGGAGATCATATTAGCAGAGTGTGTAAGTTCCATCAATACTGTCTCAACGGCGTAGTTCCGGAGATCATATTATTAGAGTGTGTGAGTTCCATCAATACTATCTCAACGGCGTAGTTCCGGAGATCATATTAATAGAGTGTGTGAGTTCCATTAATACTGTCTCAACGGCGTAGTTCCAGAGATCATACCAACAGATTGTATGAGTTCCATCAATACTGTCTCAACGGCGTAGTTCCGGAGATCATATCAACAGAGTGTGTAACTTCCATCAATACTGTCTCAACGGCGTAGTTCAAGAGATCATATTAATAGATAATGTGAGTTCCATCAATACTTTCTCAACGGCGTAGTTCCAGAGATTATATTATCAGAGTGTGTGAGTTTCATCAACACTGTCCCAACGGCGTAGTTCCGGAGATCATATTAACAGATTGTGTGAGTTCCATCAATACTGTCTCAACGGCGTAGTTCCGGAGATCATATTAACAGAGTGTGTAAACTGTAAAGAATCAATGATTAGTGCATTAGAATTCAAACATATTCGAAATTCACCTGAAAAAAACTGATTTGATATTAAATTAGAGCACTAAAAGTATAGGTATTATCGTCCTCCATTTTGTGTCCTGGCGATGTGAAGAAGCATATGTAAACATTGTGACTTTCACCAGAAAAAGAGTTATTATCATCCGAAAAAATGGTGAAAATAATATCAAAGTGCCTCTGAGTGATACAACATCGTGTTTTCTCTTCGCCCGTACGCAGTAAGTAAACATATTTCTGCTTAAATATCAATATAATGTAAAGTAAAATCAGTGACATATTTCCGGAATTGCAAGTGTTTTATAGCATAAAATTGCGTGAATTCAGCCGAAAATTCTGGATCAAATCCCTCATTAGAATAAAACTGAATTCAACTTAAGCTGAAAATACCTCAGCTCATTCCAGAATGGAATTTTTCTTTGAATTTCCGAGGCAATCGTAACTTCTAACCTCAATTTTGGATTCAACAAATTTACTTACAAATAAGATAATATGTTGTATATAAACATTGGAATTTAAAATTTATGGCTGATTATATACAATTCTTATCAATTTTTTTCAAACATTGAGACCATATTGTTTGTGACTTACAAAAAAATTATCATTACAGCTCCAAATGTATGTGTGGATCGATTAAACGATATTTCCAAATAAACTCTGAAAATGACGGGCTGTTCGGCTAACAACTGCAAGAACAGAACAAGGATTTCGCATGTACCGATTTCCAAGTTTAAAGGACAAACGATACATCAAATGGCTCAAAGCAAACCCCCAAGAAAAAACAAACAAAAAGTTTTTTTTTCAATAATTTTTTCATTTAAATTATATTTCTTATATATTTTCAATAAAAAAGTTACTCAACAAAATTTTATAAGATACAAAAATATGATACTTTGAGTTTTATGGGCAAGATTACTAACATTATAATATATCATGCTAATTTATTAGTGTAATGGAGATTGATGGCCAAAATCTCATTTAAAAAAAATTGCGGTTTTTGGATGACATTTATTCATAGCTGTAATTGATGATTTTCAGAAACACTTTGAACAATCGCAGTTTGAAACTTTGCGTCAAGATGGCTTGGTTAAATTGAAACCAAACGCTTTCCAACATTGTTTGATGTTCCCAACCCACCACCATTGATAGACCCACCGCCACGAAAATCTGTTTACAACAAACAACAAAAGCAAAAAGAATATGGAAGTGCGTCCATGAAATAGTTGTAAGTGCATTTGTACATTGAGGAAGTGTTGTTTAATAAAACGAAAAAAGTAACATTGTGATATGATTTTATTTTATGGAAAGTACTGGTTATTAGGCGTAAAATCAGATTCATCATCCAGAAGATATGCATTACAATAAAATAGAAATTTATTTCGAAATTTCATATAAATTTTGCTGAAGAAAAGTCACACAAAAAATACACAAGTACATACTGGAAAGTTACAGACTACAAAGTTAGAAGGTAAGTAATTTTCAGATATTTAGAAACCCATGAATGCAACACATTTCTCAGAGAAATTTCTAAAATTATGCAACAGATTCCAGCAATCTTCAATCAAAAATTTTATAGTTGGTAATTTTGCAAGAAGATTTGGTAATGCTCAATTTTCTAACAAAAAAATTTCATAATTTGTTATATATTCGATAAAAAGTTTCCTAATTCGCAATTTTAAATTATAGATAGATAGATAGTTTATTTAACCATGTTACATATACAAGTACGTTTATGGCAGGTCAGAACAGAACGAACGAACAATTGGATGATAAACACATTAAAGTGTCAAATATTCAACAAGTCAGAATATTTTAAAAATATCAATGATAATGGTAATTGAGAAAGACAAATATCTATAATATAATGAGAAATGGCAAGTGTATATAAGTTTAAAAATAAAGAAATGTCACTAGTACCTATAATATAATACAATTGCGTCAATATTAAAAGTAATTAAAAATGAGATTACATTAATAGTAATACATAAAATATTGTGAAGACAGAAAGAGATGTATGAAAAAGTGCGATGTAAGGTACATAAAAGCAAGCTTGAGTTCTGTGTGCTATACTACATAGAGCTAGACTCTAAGAGAGTTGGCTTTTTGGAGGTATTCCGATACACTGTAGAAGCAATATTCAAGAAAAAATCTTTTGATTGTAATTTTGAATTTTTTTGATTCTAATAGTTTAATTGATTCATCGAGAGCATTATATAAATTGAGATTTAAAGAATTATGTTGGCTAGTCTGTGTCATTGAAGATTCAACAAGTCTGCAGATCTGGTGTTGTAATCGTGTATATCCGAATGTGAATTTGTATAGGGAAGGGCATTATGATATAAGTATATAATTCTAGAATCATACAACAGATATAAATCACAATTTGGAATCACTTCGTGTAGTGTCACTGGTTCTATAGACTAGTACCCAAAAATGTGTCACAATAACTGCAATTGAAGTTCCGAAAAATAATTCTGGCAATTCAACGCTAAAAGGTTTTGACTATTTCGAGCCATACTTCTTAAAATATTCAGCAGCTTGCGGAGTCAAGGAATACATTTGTAGAATGAAACGCATCCTTGCAATAGTTTTCTTGAGAGCCTGATTTTCTGCGAAAAGGGTGACAATCTGTTCCTCACTTGGTGATTAGGGACGTTCGTCTGCCGGTGTATTCTTATTTTCGCAATTTTCCAACCCCGACATTATCACAGACTGCGATTCCCTGTTGAAAGAGAAAGAATATTTTTCAACATTTCTGAAGCGCTGCTTACAAAAAGTACAATAATTTTTTTAATTATTAAATACGCACTTTTGCAAAACCCTTGTCGAATCCAACATCAAATTCGTAGCAGCTGGCAGCTGTCAATCGTGCTTCTACTATTGATATTTTCACTCTCGGCACATTTTAGCAAACAAATAGTGAGTTGATTTGTCAGACAAACATACCACACGATTATTTTACTCGGTTTTTGAACTATAGATCATTTTTTTTAAAGAAAACAGTTAAAACATTCGACTTCCTTCGATGTTAACATGATTTACATATGCTTCCCTTGTTTTGACAGGACACAAAATGGCGGATGATAATACTCATGTTTTTAGTGCCTTAATTAAATAACTGAAAGAAATCACGGAATCTCGTACTAGACCGGTTTTGTCGTCATAGATGGTAGGCATGGAAAAAAAAACACTGTCGAAACTTTACTATTCCGTGCTAGTCAAGTTCCGTGTTCTTTACTCGTAATTTTAAATATGACAGATGTCAATTTCTATAGGCGAAATTCGTCAACCGATAGATGGCGTTGCTAAATCCAAGATGGCTTCACTTTACGGTGAACAACAAATTTTGGCCATTTGAAGTAATGGTACTATTAGTTCATGTTTTGCATTCTTGAGGCCTTGTTGAGTGAAAATTACTGTTTAAACGTCTTCAGTTGCTTTGTGTGCTGAGGTAGTTACATGTTTGGCTAGTATTACAGCCTTATTTTACTCGTGAGTGTTATAATTTGAACTACTTCACCAACCTACATTCCAGATCAAAATGTCTTATAGAATTGGAGCTACGTAATATTCTGGATTACGTGGAAAGCAGAACTAGACCGTTGAAAGAGGGTGAAGCTGTGTTCAAAGCAGGGCATATCATTGCATAGGGAGTGGAAGAAAGTAACCATAAAAATAAGGAGCTTATGTTTGCGAACATTAGCTTTAGTAGAGCATCCGCATGAAATCAATATATTGCTGGCTGATGAGGAATGGAAATGCCAATGTTTCTGCAAAGCGGGTTTATCTGGGCTCTGCAAACATATTGCAACCCTTATTTTATTTTGTTATTGAGTAGGTAATGTCATTTCCTAAATATATATAGAAGTAAAAGTTGATTATCAAGAAATTTTTGCATGTAATCAGCTTTTTGTGATAAATAAAGGATCGATATATCAAATTTAATAAAACATGTCACCGAATAGTGTTTCAACAAAATGTTTTATTTTTACTATTCAAATAAATCATGAGAAAAACCTGATTTTTGTTTTGCTACAAAACCTTTTTCTGTACTTTAACATTGTATAATTCAGTACTGAGTATTTTGAAGAAAACTTACAGAACATAAGGTTTCTTCAAAAGAAAAAGCTGAAGAAATAGGTTGGGTACTCCACTTCTAACGTGGAGATCAACAACCCTAACGCTGAACTGATATCACTCGACTAACTATTCAATTCTTTGACAAGGTTATCATTTCCAGAAGAAAATTAATAATATCAAGTGTTAGAGTAACTGATCTCACACCAAAGGTTCCAATCTTACCAATCATGAATGAATCATGCTTTAAAAAAAATGTCTAAACAAGGAGATACAATTAGCAGTTATGCTACTAACTAATTGGGGGATAGTGTGAAAGGTTAAAAAACAGACTAGGGGCTATGATTTATTTACATAAATGTAATCATACTTTGCTTCAACTATATATTATTAAATGTCATATTATAGTCTTGAAAATGGCTTCAAATTGGGAACTGAAACGTCCACTAAACTTTATTTTCAGACGCTCTAGAAAGTGGAGGCTACTTACAAACATATTTTTAGTTATTGGTTTACTACTTTTCAATATATTTTTTTCCTGAGACAAAGCTTTTTGTCGTTAATGGGGAATTTATGTTGTGGAATAGTACTAGTATTATATAATGAGCACTCTGACACTGAGCACATTTTTCTCGATTCTGTAGGAATACTTCAATGAATTCGCTACATTTTGGATTGTAAACCATAACAACACTTCATAATCATTTCACTATTCGCACTTCTGTACTGTATTAAGTTATAAATATTTCCAAAATAATAATCTTAAATCCAACACTCATAAGACTCCATAGAAATAATATTTGTTGTTCACCGTCCGGTCAGTTCAAAAAAAATATATAGATGGCGATCCCTTCGAAGTTTTAGTAAGTTAGGAATTTTAATAATTCCTTATTTATAATAAAATTATATTTACCGGGAAAGAATTCAGGTACAATGGAAGAGTTCCTGCCTGGTTGAAGGTCCAAGACGAACTGCCTTACCCTGGAAATCGGTCTGGTATTTATAGGAGAAAGGTTGTTTCCATAGATACCGTCTTTTCCCATAGAATTCGATGTATTTTACCGAAAAATCCCATCTAGCTTCTATCTCACGCGAACCAAGGATCTGAAACCTCATGCAATATGTTCTGAGGTAACCTGTCTTTGAGCATGACCATCCTGGAAAAACGAGTGTTGCCCCATTTTCTCACAAAACATTCTGAAAGTTGGAATTGTTTGGGTTGTTGACAGCTGACGCTACAGGACATGTGTTCGGAAAAAACCCCTGGGTGCTCTTCTGGGCACCGGAGAGTGGCTGATCATGGTGTCAGTTTTGTGAGAAAAGAATCAACTACAACTCCCACAGAGAATTTTGTATGTCCAGCTGATCACAAATCCCCAATATCCCTACGAAGTTAAGGTGCTGTACCAACAGCACTCAGAATAGCCAAAACTTGCTCATTGTCCGGAAACTTTACATATTCTTCTACCAAGAGAGTGTTGTTGAATATAAGGGATGTATATGTTGTCCTCTGGTTGTCCCATTACCTGAATTCTGTTCTTTCGTTGATAGGATTCGCACCACGGAGAAGGGAAATGTGCAGGTTCTCCTTTTCTGTTCAGGTATGCTTATTCTAGATCCTTGTATACTTACCTATTAACTTACCTATTGACTGTCTTATTCAGGTTGAATCCTAGAATCTATAAAAAACAAACAACACCCCGGGGCATACTATCTCAGTCTCCCCCTGAACCTTTATCCACTTTCAGCAAACGGAAAGGAGAGAATGTTCCTACGTATTATTATATCCTTGCCAATCAACCCAAGATGAGATTATGGTGCTCTTAGTCTTGAAAAAAAAAATCACTGGAAGAAAGAAAATTTTATTGAAGTAAACACTTAACAAGCACAATATATATATATATATATATATATATATATATATATATATATATATATTTTTTTATTTTATTTTTACGGCGTTTCCTTTGTCGCCTCGCCTGATGGTTGTTCGCTGAAACGGATTTCTCCCCGGCACCGGGCTCTGCCTCTTTTGTTGGTGGTTGGGTCCGGTCTTTTTTGCCTCGGTACCAAGCTCTAAGTCCTTTGGGTTCGGGGTCTCTTCTTCCTCTTCATCGCTACTTATGGTGCCAAAGAGTTGTAGCTTTGTATATAATCTATATACAGAGGTTGTAGCATAAGTATTTCTTTTTTCATCCAAATCTGCTTTGACGGCTTTTAGGTCCGCCGTTAAGTTAGTTACGGTATACTTCGATGCCATTTTTCCTTACTACAGAACTTGCAATTTGCAATGGATACCTGATACCTGACGCTAGTGACGCTACTTTCTTAAATTCAATTGTTTTCCCCGCCTTCTGGTTTGTACTTCGATTTCCTAGCCATATTTTTGCGACGCACCATTCCAGCAGGAGGAGGTTCCATGTTGCCACGGTCGTCAAAAGAAAAGGAAAAAAGGGAGGGAATGGGGGCCCCGAGGGGGCACAAACACAGTGTGTGTCTGGGAGGTGAACAAGACCCCCCGTCAGGCACGACGCTCTGTGTTTCCGTCGTGAGGGTCTTCTCTTTTTTTTTTTCTGTTTCTTTTCCTGCTCGGCTTCTTTTTTCTGTCTTGTTGGTTTTTCCGTGGGGTTGTTGGGGCGTCCTTCTTTGTGTGGTGTTCCTTTTCTCTCTGTTCCCTCGCCTCGTTTGTGTTGGTGACTTCTCTGCTTTCCTTTTTTCTTCCTCTCGGGTTGTTTTGGGTGTCTGTCGGTGGTTGGCTTTGGCCTCTTTTCTTTTTCCTTTTCGGGTGCTGGTTCCTGTCCTGTTTTTTTCTGTTTTGACTTCCTTCTTCGTTCCCCGCGGCGCGCTTTGCCTTTTTGTGTTTTTTTTGTTCTCCCCTCTTTCTACCCCTCCTCTCCTTTCGCGGCCCTTCCCCCCTTCCCCGGTTGGTCGGCCGGGGTTGGGTTCTTCCTTTTTTTTTTTTTTTGCGGTTCTTTTTTTTTTTTCTTCTTTTGGCAGTTTTTCCCTTTTTTCCCCACCATTCCCCTTTTCTTTTTTTCTTTTCCTGTTGTGTTGTTGGTTGTTTCTTTTTCCTTTTTTTTTTTCCCTTTTTTTCCTCCCTTTTTTTTTTTTTTCCCCTTCTTCTTTTCCTTCCTCCCCTTCCTTTTTTTTTTTTTTCCTTTCTTCGTTGTCTTTCTTTTTGGGTTTTTTTGTTGGGATCTGGTTTCTTTTTTTTTTCCTTTCCGTTTTTTTTTTTTTTTTCCCCCTCTTCCTTTTTTCTGTTTTTTTTTTTTGACCCCCTTTTCTTTTTTTTCTTTTTTTTCTTTTTTTTTTTTTTTTTCTGCCTTTGGCCTCGCCTCCCTCCCCCCCCCTTTTCTCCCTTTTTTTTTCGCTCCTGGGTGGGGGCTTCCCTTTCTTTTTTTTTGGGGTGGGTTTCCTTTTTTTTTTTTTCACATTCTTTCTTCTCCCCCCCCTCCCTTTTTTTTTTTTTTCCCTCCTTTCCTATGCCCTTTCCCCCCCCCTCTCTTTTTTTTCCTTTTTTTTTGTTTTTTTTTTTTTTTTTTTCCTTTTTGGTTTCTTTTGTTTGTGTCTTTTTTTTTTTTTTTTTTTTTTTTCCTTTCTCTTTTTGTTTGGCCCTTTCCCCTTTTTTTTTTTGTGGTGGTTTTTTGTTTCTTTTTTTCCCCCCCTTCCTTTTTCCTCCCCGGCTGCCCCTTTTTTCCCCTTGGCTTTCCTTCTCCCTATTTTTCCCCTTCCGTCCTGTTCTTCTTTCACCCCCTCTCTTTTCCCCCCCCCTCCTTTTCCCCCTCCGCCCTTTCTTTCCTTCTCCCCCCTTCCCTCCTCCCTCCTTCTTTTTTCCCTTTTTGTTTGGGGCTTTTTTCCTCCCCTTCCTCCTTTTCTTTTTTTCTTTCCTTGTTTCGGTTTTTTTTTTCTGGTTTTTTTTTTTTTTTTTTTTTTTTCTGTTTTTTTCATTTTCTCTTTTTCCTTTTTTTTTTTTCCCCTTTTCTTTTTTTTCTTTTTTTTTTTTCTTCTTTTCCTTTTTTTTCTCCCTCTTTTTTTCCCCCCCCCCCCCTCTTTTTTTTTTTTCCTTTTTTTTTTTTTCTTTTTTTTTTTTTTTTTTTTTTTCTCTTCCTGTTTGCTCCCCCCCCGTGTTTTTCTTTTTCCCCCCTCTTTTTTTTTTTCCCCTCTTCTTTTTTTTTTCCCTTTTTTTTTCTTCTTGTTTTTTGTTTTCCTTTTTTTTTCCTTTTTTTTTCTTTCCTTCTTTTTGCTCCTTTTTTTCTTCTTTTCTTTCTTTTTTTTTTTTTTTCTTTTCCCCCCTCCCTCTCCCCCCTTTTCTTCCTTTTCCCTCTTTCCCCTTCCTTTTCCTTCCCTTCCTTTTCCCCCTCCTCCCCTTCTCCCCCTCCCCTTCTTTTCTTTCCCTTTTTTTTTTTTTTTTCCCTTTTTGTTTTTCTCCCTCTTCCCCCCTTTCCCCCTCCCTTTTTTCCTTTTTTTTTCCTTCTCTTCCCCTTTTTTTTCTTTTTTTTCTTTTTTTTTTTCTTTTTCTTCTTCTTCCTTTTTTTTTTTTTTTCTTCTCTTCCCCCCCTTTCTTCCTTTTTCTCCTCTCCCTCCCCCTTTTTTTCTCCCCCCCCCTCTTCCTTTTTTTGTTTTTCCTTCCCCTTTTTTTTTTTTTTGTTTTTTTTTTTTTTTTTTTTTTCTTTTTTTTTTCTTTTTTCTTTCTTTCTTTCTCCTAAGGCGTCTCTCAGAGCGTTCAACTTTTGTATGCCAGTTAGGTTCATACGGTCGAAGTATCGCTCCATTTCCTCTAAATATTTTACCGGGTGTTTACTCCCACTACCCTCCGAATTTCGGTATCGTTGGTGCCTGAGTAACCATCAGGGTCCCATTCCCATTAGTTAAACTAGGGTCACTCCTTAGTTTTTCGGATGTCCCTGATGGTGGTGCCCCTTTTCCGACAATATGTGGCTGAACATTTTCTGATTCTCCTCCTGGATCAACAATAATGCGCTGGCAATTTCCTCCATTCTTTACCTATTTCCTCGCATTTCTGCCTGTAACCCATTTGTATCTCCCCTTAAACTTTCTAACGGATCTTCTTCAACTACTGGTAACCAAGTAGGACTCTCCCCCTGTTCGGAACCTTCTGTGAACAGACATAGTAACTTCAATATAAAAAAGTAATTATCCTTTTCAAATTCATTTTCCCAAACTGGACAGATTTTAAAACTTTGTATCCTGGTCACGGCACCACTGTAACCGAACGTACCCCTGTCTGATATGTATGGTTGAAATACTGCCACTTTGAATCGTCATGCTTATCTGCTTCTTGATCACGATGTCGGCTTCCCGCAGGAAACTGTCACCCAGCCTGTTATCAGAAAGAAACCCCATCGTATCACCTTAAGAAGCTGAGAGTTTTATTTCTATAAATTTATGACCTAGTTTTCCCACGTTGTGTTTTTTTTTTGAGTTCGTTTCAGGATACAAAGTTCTGCCAGCTGTAGAGAAATGAAATGCAAAAAATTGATCAACAGATTTATTGACTTCCTTGAAACAACTAAACAATGCATGTGAGCTAGAAACTGCTGATATTACATTTACTGTAATCCAATTTTTAGGTAGGAAAGTCATCTGATTTGAAAGAGCAAATACCTATCTTAGGAAAATATCCATTGTAGAAATAATTGATAATGAAGATCTCCAAAATGTAAAAGTTTGAGTAATTATCAGAGCTCGGTAAGAGATGTTTTGTCGCCAATTGTGTAAATGGGCATCTAGTACACCTATACCCCCACAACCATGGAGTTGGCCAGGTTCTGTCTCAGCGAGATTCATCTTTTTGGGTGCACACCATCTGGCAATCAACCCGATACCGTCCTCCCCATCTTTTTGACTTATTCGTGCACAGCAAAATGTTGGTAGTTCATTTCATACTCTTTTTGATTTCCTATAGTGAGGGAGGTACCATATCTAGTGTATGAGTAACATTGCAGTGAATATAAACGTACTCAGTTCAACCATTTCACCATTTAGCGGCAGTTCATTAACATAACCCGCATATTTATTTCTACAATCATTTTCAAATCTTACACACTGGAGACTTTACTGTAACATAGTTCTCTATTACTTAGCAATTGGATATTTCCCCATTGACAATCTCTAAGTTTGAAAGACTAGTTTTGAAATTCTGAAAGAAGTTAATGTGTGAGACTTCTGGATACTTGGTTCCCATTTCTTACGGACCTGTGCTTCCTTGTTCCAATTCTAACGGTGTTTCATCCGATCTTGTCGGCGACTCCATCCTCGCAGAGCCTGCTACCTAGGAAGAGAACTATATTAATACATATTTCACTCAATTCATCTTGTGTGATCACTAACTTTAGTGACTAATCCCAGGGTGATAGAGGTACAGAAATAACACAACTCAATTATTTATTGTTGACTTTTTTTTAAATAATACAAGAGCTGCTCAACAGAGTGTATGAGTGGATGTGTTACGTTCATACAAGTGTCTCTACGGCGACGTATCGGAGCTTTTTATTAATCAGAGTGAGAGTGTGTTCTACTAATACTGTCTCAACGGCGTAGTTCCGGAGATCATATTAACAGATTGTGTGAGTTCCATCAATACTGTCTCAACGGCGTGGTTCCGGAGATCATATTAATAGACTGTGTGAGTTCCATCAATACTATCTCAACGGCGTAGTTCCGGAGATCATATTAATAGTGTGTGAGTTCCATCAATACTGTCTCAACGGCGTAGTTCCGGAGATCATATTAACAGAATGTGTGAGTTCCATCAATACTGTCTCAACGGCGTAGTTCCGGAGATCATATTAATAGTGTGTGAGTTCCATCAATACTGTCTCAACGGCGTAGTTCCGGAAATTATATCAACAGATTGTGTGAGTTCCATCAATACTATCTCAACGGCGTAGTTCCGGAAATTATATCAACAGATTGTGTGAGTTCTATCAATACTGTCTCAACGGCGTAGTTCCGGAGATCATATAAATAGATAGTGTTAGTTCCATCAACACTGTCTCAACGGCGTAGTTCCGGAGATCATATTAACAGAGTGTGTAAGTTCCATCAATACTGTCTCAACGGCGTAGTTTCGGAGATCATATCAACAGAGTGTGTGAGTTCCATCAATACTGTCTCAACGGCGTAGTTCCGGAGATCATATTAATAGATAGTGTGAGTTCCATCAATACTGTCTCAACGGCGTAGTTCCGGAGATCATATTAACAGAGTGTGTAAACTGTAAAGAATCAATGATTAGTACATGAGAATTTAAACATATACGAAATTCACCTGAAAGAAACTGATTTGATATTAAATAACTGAAAGAAATCACGGAATCTCGTAGTAGACCGGTTTTGTCGTCATAGACGGTAGGCATCGAAAAAAAAACACTGTCGAAACTTTACTATTCCGTGCTAGTCAAGTTCCGTGTTCTTTACTTGTAATTTTAAATATGACAGATGTCAATTTCATTAGGAATTTCAATAATTCCTTATTTATAATGAAATTAATTTACCAAAAAAGGGGAAGAATTCAGGTCCAAAGGAAGAGTTCTTGCCTGGTTGAAGGTCCAAGACGAACTGCCTTACCCTGGAAATCGGTCTGGTATTTATAGGAGAAAGGTTGTTTCCATAGATACCGTCTTTTCCCATAGAAGTCGATGTATTTTGCCGAAAAATCTAATCTAGCTTCTATCTCATGCGAACCAAGGATCTGAAATTCATGCAATATGTTCTGAGGTAACCCGTCTTTCAGCATGACCATCCCGGAAAAGCGAGTGTCGCCCCATTTTCTCACAAAACATCCCGAAAGTTGAAATTGTTTGAGTTGTTGACAGCTGACGCTACAGGACATGTGTTCGGAAAAAGCCCCTGGGTGCTCTTCTGGCACCGGAGAGTGGCTGATTATGGTGTCAGTTTTGTGAGAAAAGAATCTACTACAACTCCCACAGAGAATTTTGTATGTTCGGCTGATCACAAATCCCCAATATCCCTACGAAGTTAAGGTGCTGTACCAACAGCACTCAGAATCGCCAAAACTTACTCATTGTCTGGAACTTTACGTATTCTTCTATCAAGAGAGTGTTATGGAACATAAGGGATGTATATGTTGTCCTCTGGTTGTCCCATTACCTGAATTCTGTTCTTTCGTTAATAGGATTCGCACCACGGAGAAGGGAAATGTGCAGGTTCTCCTTTTCTGTTCAGGTATGCTTATTCTAGATCCTTGTATACTTACCTATTAACTTACCTATTGACTGTCTTATTCAGGTTGAATCCTAGAATTTATAAAAAACAAACAACACCCCGGGGCATACTATCTCACATTCAAGCGGTTTTTGGCTCGTCGGGGACCTTGCAATATTTTATACTCTGACAGAGGGAGTAATTTTGTCGGTGCCAAAAAGATTTTATCGGACCTTAATAGTCTAGTTAACTCAGAAGAGTACCAAAGCTCTTTGGAAACTGAATTATCCTCGCAAGGGGTTCTGTGGAAATTGAATCCTGGAAATGCTCCCCATATGGGCGGTTTGTGGGAGAGTAATGTGAAGGCGGCTAAAACTCACCTCTTTCGAGTTATTGGAGAGCAATTGCTCACCTATGAGGAGTTTTCCACGCTCCTCACCCAAATAGAGGCGCTACTGAATTCGAGACCATTGTGTCGGTTATCGTCGGATCCTTTAGCACCCCAAGCATTGACTCCCGCTCATTTTCTAACCCTTGCTCCTCTGAATAGTCTACCGGCGGAAGATGTATCAACTGTCAAAATCGGTCGTTTGGATCGGTTTCAATTAATTGACCGAATGGTTCAAGACTATTGGAAGCGATGGCAAATGGAGTATTTACACACTCTTCAGATTAGGAAGAAGTGGGATCGTTCCAGTGTCAATTTAGAGGTTGGTACTGTGGTCGTGCTTAAAAAAGATAATTCACCTCCGTTGCACTGGCCTTTGGCCGTTGTATCCGAGGTTCATCCCGGAAAGGATGGTATTGTGAGAACTGTAACGGTCAGAACTAATAGGGGAACTTACCTAAGACCAGTCGTCAAGGTTTGTCCTCTCCCCACTCAGTAGCTCCAGTCATGGATTATATATTTTTTTTGTTTTATTAATTTTCTTTTTTTTGGGTAAATATAAGTATATGTATATATTTTGGGTTGAGCAGAACAGAGGATCTGGGTAATGTTTATTAAGAAAATTCTCCAAGCCAGGTTGAGCTGAAACCCATCGTTTTTCAGGGTGTGGGGTATGTTCCGTATGATTTTATGTATTTACCGGAATATTTGAAAACGTGGCAACGTGACTTTTTCCCTTCGTGAAACTGAATCAGTAACAAGAGACAATCTTTGCAAAGCAGTGTGTCCTGTTCAAATTTGTGTCGGGTCGTGATAATTTTTAAGATATTGTTCAACTTACCGAAACGTGATGAAAATCCTTATTGACAAAAATATTCCAGTTTCCAGAGAATCGTACAAGAAACTATGATATATTTGTTGATATCATTCCTATTGAATTGAATGGATAAGAAGGCTATCACAAAACCTTGATGGACTAATATAGCCTTCTTTTAATCATCATATCATGTTACTTTTGAAATAATTACACTTGTTATATCTTTCCATGATTAATTCGTAATGTTGATTGAAACTAGTACTCAATTCTTCGAATTTTCTCTTATTTTTCCTCATAAGCGTATATGTATTAAACTTCCGGCGACCATATTCATCCCGTGCGGAACACCTCAGGTTTGTTCAATGAGCATTCGTCGATAGTTTGATCTTTGTTTTATATTCAGTTATTCATATAATGGGTTGTTATGTTTAAGAATTGTGATATATAAGTTTTTTTTGATTTGTCAGAATACTGAGAATGAAAGTATATATTTTCTTCGTCAGAAAGTTATTGAATAATATCCCATATTAGGTTCAGAAACCTCGAGTTCACAACAAGATTGACAGGTTCAATTATTCAAGCGCCTCCCATTGTCTTATGGAACATCCAATTTAGCGAATCGTCTTGAAGCTGAAATAATCTACAATCGGTTGATATAATGTCATAGATAGTTATCTACGAATCACACATCAACAATTTTCCACACCGTTGCTACTGTCTGGTCCATAGAATCCATACCATACATTGGTATGACCCAAAGGACGTAATTCTCACCATAGAATATGTTGAAAACTTGACAGAATTTTATTGAAATAAACTAAACTCCTTGCTTTTTTTTTCATTATTTTTCTTCCGCGAAACTGTTCTGATTTTGATATGGCTACACGCTATATGAGTAAGAGCTATGATGGATCAACTTTATTCGACGGCATCGTATTTCGTTTTGCTTTCAAAATCTCAATGGTGGTGACATCGGTATTATTATCCCTACTGAAATTTGGCGAAAGTTTCAATGCAAACAAAGAAATAAAAAAAAGGATTCCCGTTTAGAGTCATGCATTTTATTTCACTTTTCCAACCCAACCCAAGTTTTTCGGAAGGTTTCTATACAACCAATGAAAGTTTGACCAACACGTTCGTCGAACATTCCTGTATATTTCGTAATAGTTTAAAAAACACCCGTGTGTTTATACTTTCACTATCATCATTATAATTGTACCAAGAACTGTCGGAAGCGGTGAAAATTTGCGTTATGAGTACTCACCAAAAAAGGTCCCAGTCAAACAAAGTCATGTAGTACGCAAGTTCTTTTGTACTGAACATTTCTATGTCGCCGTCTATACCCTGAGTTGGTTCCTCTTGCTCTTTCAGACACGTCTGCAAAAAATAATATTGGTTAGAGTATATTCCTGACAATTCACCCGTCTTCTGGTGGTCATAAAAACGGCAATAAAGTATGTGACTCATAGAAGTTGGAGCTTTATTGGATTGCTTAGATTTTATAGCCATTTTCTTTGTTGAAAAATCACACGCTATTGGAGATAGTAAAACAATTTGAAAGGTTTATTACACTTTGACGTATCAATTTCGGATTGAGCAAAATCGTGATTTTCTACAAGATTTCATGATATACTAAGTTACAGAAGTTCTTCTGACGCTAACGAGAAAAACATTAGAAAATCACTTTTCTACTTTGTTTCATCAATATGACTTCAGTGTTAGGTGTTGCATGTTCGATAAACAACCTATATGCATGCAGGACAAAAATAAAAAATTTGGTCGAGAATGAAGTACCCTCGTTTTGAAAACAATACGATAATTTCCTAAAGAAAAGTCGTTAAGAAATGAAAGTTTTGCCTCAATATGAAGTCTCAGCCTAAATCTCAACAAGAAAAATGAATTATCATCGTATGATTATATATATATATATATATGTATATATATATATATATATATGTATATATATATATATATATATATATATATATATATATATATATATATATATCTTAATATATATAAATCTCGTGTCACAATGTTTGACCTCAATGGACTCCTAAACCACTCAACCGATTATAATAAAATTCGCACACCACGTGCAGTTCGATCCAACTTGAGAGATAGGATAGTTTAAATCTCAAATTATAGTCGCAATTTTAATTTATTGCTAATTATTTGTCTGTTATTATTTGACAGTCACAATTATCTGTTAACTCCAAATGATTCTAACAGATGTCGATACCTTCCGACTGGGTTGAGTAAGTAATCAATAGATGGCGCTGCTGAGCCCATCAGTTGGCAGAACAAATTGAATCAAGATGTCGATACCTTTCGACTGGGTTGAGTAAGTAATCAATAGATGGCGCTGCTGAGCCCATCAGTTGGCAGAACAAATTGAATCAAGAAATCCAGCTCAAAGAATCAGGACAGCAGAAGGTCATGCACAACCACAAATGGTTTAGATTTGGAAAATCCATGTTTTTCTCATGGGCAACTATATGTTGCGTGTTCACGTGTTGGGAAACCGTCGAATCTATTTGTGTTAGCTAAAGACAGGTTAACCAAAAACATTGTGCACCGATTGGTGTTAAATTAAATTGAAATTGATAGTATTTATTATTCAAAAAAATAGATATTAATGTTTAAAAGTTTAAGACTGTCTGCCTTGCCTACCTCATTCATGAGTTTAAGCGTCACATGTTATTTACTGTATCATACTGTAGTATACTTATATTTGTTATAAAATTAAATGGAAATAATAAATCTGATAAATTTTTATTTTGTACCTATTGATTTCTGCTTAATATCAAGTGTAAGAACATTTTAATTAATTGTGTTCAACGTACTTCCCCTTCAAATCTCAATCCAGTGAATTTGTATACCAACATCAACATTTTCGTCTTTGTTCGTAAATAATTTCATTGTACTAAAGGGTTATAGTAGTAGAAAGTCAAATAAGGAGATCACCATATTTTTCTACAAATACCATCTGTGTGAAAAAGCATAGTGGACTCCGTGACTGATGTTCTCTTATTGTTCCTCTTAGATTGTTTACTATAATGTAATATAACAAAAACTTTAGCCACAGCAACGCGTGGCCGGGTCAGCTAGTATATATATATATATATATATATATATATATATATATGCTGGCTGGAACTTCCGGTTGATCCGCGTCTGGAAAGATTTACTTGTCTACGTTTCGGCTCCCATTTCGGAGCCATTTTCAAGACTGAGTGACCTTGCGTCTAGGTCTGAGTCGTCTTACTGGCTGGCTATCATCACTGGAGATCGAGGATTGAGGGTTGGTGGGATAAGGGTTCATTAGTAATTATGGCAGGATCAGGGATCGGACGGTCGATGGGAGGTTCGAACGGATTATATATATATATATATATATATATATATATATATATATATATATATAAATATATATATATGGGGCTTTTCGGGTTTCATGCCGTGTTCTGTGGTTTTGATCCTCTGAGGGATAATTGTCACGACGTTCCGGCAAAGTCTCATTTGCCATCTTCTAGTTGATGATTGAGTTTTGACCTTCGAACTCGACTAATTAATTCGAGTTCTGCTTCTCACTATATAGGGGTGTTCAATGATGGTATCTTTGACCTGGGCCCCTCACACTTTCTTCGTTGGTCCGACTGCATTTTTCATTATGTCCGGGTAATTACTTGATAAGGTCCGACCTTGTTCACCTGGTGTTATCGGCTTGTTTTCGTTTTGTGACAGGATGGATTTCCACGTTCTTGGTAGTCTTTGGGCGTCATCTCTCTTATTCATACTACTCGGTCGTTTCACAATTTCGATAGCCTCTCTGATTGTTCGAGAGTAGAAGTTTTCATCGCTCGCTAATGTTTTTGTGTTTTCGAAATTGATGTTATGTCCTGTCTCCAATACGTGTTGGAAGATGTGGTGACTTTTCCTTTCACTGATAGCTCATGTTCGTCCTTGCGTACGTTGATCCGTCTGTTGGTCTGGCCGATGTAGGACTTGTTGCAGTCTCGACATGGTACTTCGTAAACTCCCTGGTCCTTCGGATTACGGAGTATCGATCTTATTGTACGTTCTGGTGCGAACGAGGTAGCCATGTCGTGTTTGCGGAGAATTCTGCTGTTATATATATATATATATATATATATATATATATATATATATATATATATATATATATATACATATTTATATATATAATTTTTCAAATTATTTCACTTCGCCTTAGATGCATTGAATACCTGGCCTCTGGAAATTGGAAAGCGCCGGATATCTGAAGTTATAGTAAAATTTCAGAAACAACTTGGGAATAATTCGCACAATCAACCACTACCGAGTAACTTAATTTCAAAGTGAACATTTCCATCGCTCTGAAAATGGCCTCAAAATCGGAATCGAAATGTCGAACACTTAACTCTAGACACGGTTCAACCCAAACTCTACCATTACAACTGACCGCGGAGATGGTCTCTAAATGAATTAATTTTTATTAGGGTCAGTTGACACTTAGTATGAAACTCAAAAACAATTATACGTATCAATACAACATGTATACGTTTCAACGTTTTCAAGTTTAATACTTACTATATTTCAGCTGACACTAATTAACATCAATTCATTCAGTTGAATTCGATTTTTCATCTTGAATCCCTTTGTAGCTCCCTGATATTGACAATAACCTTTGTCGTAATATTGGAAATGTTATAAGAGTATATACACCTGCGCTTCTGCTGCAATTCCCTAATAAAATCCCAAGTTTAATTCTTAACTTGCCAGCATTCAGAGGCGCCGGAACCAAGGGGGCAATGGGGGCTCGAGCCCTCATAGAGAATTGGCATAGTGAAGTTCAGGTTTGCAAAACTGTTACCATGCTCTGATGGCAAAAAATTTCCGTTTAGAACAAATCATGTTTAGGTCTCATTGGTGTCGGATTATAAAGAATTCTATTATCACGCTGGCAACAGTGTCATTGACAAAACCGCCGCAGTTACTCAAAGCCGCAGTCACTATTAACGAAGGTGCGTACGTTTACCGTATATTTTGAAATAAAAAAGATGTGATATCTGACATATGAAATCAAAAACGTATTCACGGTCCACGATGACACAGCAAAGACTAAACGATTGTGCTATTTTGAACTTCTACAGAGCTCCTTTTTAAAGAAGTTGGTAATCACGAGATAGCAAATATTTTCATTTTAAAAAATAACCAAAGACGGCAGACCTTCTAACACGTTCTAACATGAGTAAAATTACAATTTTAATCCTATTTGTCACATATATATTATATAGATCATGCAGAAATTGGATATTTGTTTCTTTAACAATTTTAAACAACAACAGTTTTGTAGTACTCATACTCGCCATTTGGCATTTGAGGTTTTAAACTGGCTGTGATTATCAGTTTTTCTTGTTTTTTTCTATACTTCACCGAAGAGTTTGGATTTTTTTTTTATTATTTTAAACTTGTGGTACTTGGGGTCGTTTTGGATTAGTATTCACTTTGTGTTTTTTGTATGTATGTGAACATCACCTGAATATATGATGTTATAATACACTCGGATATGTGCTGTCTGGAACTTCCGGATGAACCGCGTCTGGAATTTTCTATCTTCTTTCGACGTTTTGGCTTCCACTTTTGGCACTACACTCTGTCAAGATGAGTACTGGGGGTTAAGGAGACTTAGGCCTCGCCACCAAGTCAAAAAGACTTGAGAATGGCTCAAGTGGGAGCCGAAACGTCGAAAGGAGAAAAATTCCAGGCGGTTCATTCGGAAGTTCCAGACAGCATATATTTATACATATATATATATATATATATATATATATATATATATATATATATATATATATATATATATATATATATATATATATATATATATATATATATATATATATATATATATATATATATATATCTTAATATATATAAATCTCGTGTCACAATGTTTGACCTCAATGGACTCCTAAACCACTTAACCGATTATAATAAAATTCGCACACCATGTGCAGTTCGATCCAACTTGAGAGATAGGATAGTTTAAATCTCAAATTATAGTCGCAATTTCAATTTATTGCTAATTATTTGTCTGTTATCATTTGACAGTCACAATTATCTGTTAACTCCAAATGATTCTAACAGATGTCGATACCTTTCGACTGGGTTGAGTAAGTAATCAATAGATGGCGCTGCTGAGCCCATCAGTTGGCAGAACAAATTGAATCAAGAAATCCAGCTCAAAGAATCAGGACAGCAGAAGGTCATGCACAACCACAAATGGTTTAGATTTGGAAAATCCATGTTTTTCTCATGGGCAACTATATGTTGCGTGTTCACGTGTTGGGAAACCGTCGAATCTATTTGTGTTAGCTAAAGACAGGTTAACCAAAAACATTGTGCACCGATTGGTGTTAAATTAAATTGAAATTGATAGTATTTATAATTCAAAAAAATAGATATTAATGTTTAAAAGTTTAAGACTGTCTGCCTTGCCTACCTCATTCATGAGTTTAAGCGTCACATGTTATTTACTGTATTATACTGTAATATACTTATATTTGTTATAGAATTAAATGGCAATAATAAATCTGATGAATTTTCATTTTGTACCTATTGATTTCTGCTTAATATCAAGTGTAAGAACATTTCAATTGATTGTGTTCAACGTACTTCCCCTTCAAATCTCAATCCAGTGAATTTGTATACCAACATCAACATTTTCGTCTTTGTTGTACTAAAGGGTTATAGTAGTAGAAAGTCAAATAAGGAGATCACCATATTTTTTTACAAATACCATCTGTGTGAAAAAGCATAGTGGACTCCGTGACTGATGTTCTCTTATTGTTCCTCTTAGATTGTTTACTATAATGTAATATAACAAAAACTTTAGCCACAGCAACGCGTGGCCGGGTCAACAAGAGAACATCAGTCACGGAGTCCACTATGCTTTTTCACACAGATGGTATTTGTAAAAAAATATGGTGATCTCCTTATTTGACTTTCTACTACTATAACGAAAATGTTGATGTTGGTATACAAATTCACTGGATTGAGATTTGAAGGGGAAGTACGTTGAACACAATCAATTGAAATGTTCTTACACTTGATATTAAGCAGAAATCAATAGGTACAAAATGAAAATTTATCAGATTTATTATTTCCATTTAATTTTATAACAAATATAAGTATATTACAGTATAATACAGTAAATAACATGTGACGCTTAAACTCATGAATGAGGTAGGCAAGGCAGACAGTCTTAAACTTTTAAACATTAATATCTATTTTTTTGAATTATAAATACTATCAATTTCAATTTAATTTAACACCAATCGGTGCACAATGTTTTTGGTTAACCTGTCTTTAGCTAACACAAATAGATTCGACGGTTTCCCAACACGTGAACACGCAACATATAGTTGCCCATGAGAAAAACATGGATTTTCCAAATCTAAACCATTTGTGGTTGTGCATGACCTTCTGCTGTCCTGATTCTTTGAGCTGGATTTCTTGATTCAATTTGTTCTGCCAACTGATGGGCTCAGCAGCGCCATCTATTGATTACTTACTCAACCCAGTCGAAAGGTATCGACATCTGTTAGAATCATTTGGAGTTAACAGATAATTGTGACTGTCAAATAATAACAGACAAATAATTAGCAATAAATTAAAATTGCGACTATAATTTGAGATTTAAACTATCCTATCTCTCAAGTTGGATCGAACTGCACATGGTGTGCGAATTTTATTATAATCGGTTAAGTGGTTTAGGAGTCCATTGAGGTCAAACATTGTGACACGAGATTTATATATATTAAGATATATATATATATATATATATATATATATATATATATATATATATATATATATATATAATTTTGAAGCTCCGGCGCCTATGCCAGCAATGACTTCTTTTCCCCTATTTCTTCAAATATTCCACGAGTGATCGAAAAACAATACACTCGTTTCATGCTCAATGATTTATGAAAGAAACCTCGCAGTACGTTCCATAGCACTCCTCAGAATTCCTCTTTCTTAGGAATTGAATTAACGCACGTTGCCAGTTTCATGAACTGAAACAAAGACATTCCTTGAATTATTGAGAGTTATGTGAACACAGATGTGCTGACTTGAAATACTGAGTGGCAAATTCAGTGAGAGAGGGCTGAATATGAAAATGTTCATTTAAATCAGCCTCCAAAATAGTTTCAGTTATGATAATGTAAATATTATTGTATTGTAATGGCATAGTGCTTGCCTAGATATTCAAGAGAATATTCTACGAGATGAGACCTTTTACATTTGAAATAATGAATTTCCAAATAATTGGGAACTGGGTGGTTCAGAAGACGTTAGATATCTTGTGTTTTCCGGGCGTTGAGATGGTCTTTCCTGTAACCTTGAAATAACTGATAACAAATGGGTTGAAAGAAAAGATTGAAAATCGGTTTTTGCCTCAACCAGCTGACGCCTCCTTACAAATTTCTACCGTCAGAAATCGACAATAGTGCGAGTAATTGATTGACGAGGCCTCATCTTTCAACGTGTGTATCTCAGCTCGGTGGTTTTTCTGATATTGTGTATTGCTTTGGGAAGTTTACCTAAAAGAGCATACTCTATCAAACTGCGAGGACTTTGAAATTTTTGAATTCCGATGATATTTGTAAATTATGTTAACGTGCATACAAGTAATAAGTAATAACTCATAAAGTCATAACTTCCTTTCATTTTCAATAGTTCCTTATCTTTCTATCCATTCATCTTGAATGAATACCATTTTTGTAGTGTAGTATTGATTAGATTCTCCATTGTCTACAGTACGGTAAGAGCCCCTCCCCTCATATTATTTAACGGGACGGGTTCTCAAGGCGGGAGAAAATCAGGTGAAAAGCACTCTTTCTAGTTATCTTCGATGTAAAAATCAATAGTGTGATATCATTCACTGCCAGAAAGTGGCGACTTTTTTATCGAAAAGTACTGAAAATAATGCCTTTTTAATTGAATTTCAAAATTAAAAAAATACAAAATTCAGAAAAACTGAGCTGAAACAATTATATCCGAACCAAAGAGTTGAGCTACTCTGAGCAAAATGATTAAGATATAAAAAATTAGAAAATGAATTTGAATCAGTTGGGGTCCAATTTTTTCTTGGTTGGCTTCATGAGATGTATTGTTACGATATATCCCTTGGAAAATCTCAATCCTGACACCACTGTCACGATATTCCTTGGGTTCGTCGATTAAAACACCAAACAACACTAAACTTCTTTTATTATAACTCGCTATCACAATACAATACAACACAATCACTTGAATCGCTCTGATAACTATCCAATGCTCGGCACTAAACTCTCTGTACTAAAAATTCTACACCTTCGCACTTAGCCATAACAAAACTCTTTCCACTTAGCTCTACCAAACTCTCGTCACTTAGCTCTGAATAAAACTGCCGAATCACTAAATCCCTGTAATACAAATTCTCTCTCCGCGGCGAAGCCTGTCCCGTATATATATATATATTTGCGTGACAATCGAGAATCGTCGAGAGAAGCCCCGATGACGCATCTCGAATTCTCCAGGCGGCATTACGGGTTCTTGGAAAATGACGTTCGCTACGACGCGATCCTTCGCCTTGCGTTTACGATATGGTCAGGGCCGGCGCTAGGACGTAACAGTATGATTCTGGATGCATAGTATTTTATAACTTGCCAAAAAACTCATTCGGTCAAAGAACTGAATTAAAATAAAATACATTGAAATCCATCAAAATCGTCTAGTCTAGGCCATCACCCGAGCACGATTGCAGATATCAGTAACCGAAACGTCGTACCCTCAACTTGAAACTTCGAAGTTTTTTTATTGAATTTTTGATTTTGTTCGATTACATTATTAGTGTAATTATGGCTCATTCAAATGTTTTCTTTCGATAATTCAATTTTTTTCATTACATTTCCGATCATATTTCTATTTAGTGTTCTTGTTTAGATTTGAGTGTCTTTTATCTTGTTTTAGTTAATTGATCAGATGAATTTTTCGGCAGGTTTTCGATCTCAAAATCGCTTTTCGTTTGATTCAAATGAGGGAACTCATTGGAATTCATTTTGAGTTAATTTTCTCTTGATTATTTCACCAACTGCTCATTTCAGTTTTCATTGTCTTAGTTCAGTTTTTTCGATATAGGGACTTTTTCGATATGCTTGAATATAGTGAATTTTATGGTCAGTGGGAGTTTGAATCAATACCACCCATCAAAGACTATTTATTGTCAACAGCATTCAAACAAGTTGTTCTTCAAATTCTATCACTGAATTTTTTTGCTTTCCTTTATATCGTCGGGATAGACTGTCTCAATATTTCACATACAATATCGACCCAAAATGTAAGTCCTCACATGTCAAAAATCCACCGAAAATGCATTCTGATAAAAATCCATCTGCAGGCTTTGAATCAAATCTCATTCGAGGTTCAACATCCCAAGATTCAGTATGCAATTCGAGTTGATCAAATTCTCGCTTATTGGAAACGAAAACGCTGAGAGCGCTGTTCTACTAACACGCTGCTTCGATCTATTATTCATATCCGATATGATGGATATCGTACCGATATCGTAAAATTACATTACATGGCGAATGCGCGGGTTTCTTGCAATAAATTTTAAATTGGAATAAAGTGCCGCAATATACGACGGCCCAATTATAATAATATAATAATACTTTTATTATTCACCAGAATGAGTATGTTACATCAAGATACAAGCGAATTTAATGATGAATAAAAGGCAGCTCTGGTTCAGAATGTGAAAGGCAAACTTTCACTTCTGTTCTTCCACCAGCGCCAATAATTTATATACTAAAATTTAAATGTTCAAGGCGGCAAGCAAGATTGGTGAGAAAGGAGAATTGAAAGAAAAGAGACAATAGAAAAATAAATGAAAAATATAAATATGCAATGACAGAGAAAGATAGAGGAGGGAAGAGAAGGGAGGGGGTCAAGTCAAGGAATGGAGCAGATAATTTCGCTGGTATTGTATTGACTAATCCAAAACACGATGAGAAGAGAACAGTTAAGCAACACATAAAGACAGGTACATTATTCAAAATTGGAATCAGTAAATAGAGAGGTAAATTGCTAATTTGGTTGGTTTTTCAATAATATAGATTTGAATTTCGTTTTGAAAGAGTTGATCGTTAATGTCAAAAGAGAACAATCTAGAGTATACAAGTTGTTGATAACGGTGGCCGCGTTGTAGCTGAAAGATCGTTTGTATATTTCTTTTTTGTGCGTAGGAATTGTGAGGATTGTAAGACGACGAATATTCAGATTGTGAATGTCTGTTCTATAAAAAAGCTTACAATGAAGATACGGAGGAGTTTTGAATTTCAAGACTTTATAAAACATTTACAACATTATCGCTTGATAACATGAAGATATACGGCACACTTCGAATATTCTCGTTGAGTTTTGCGGCTGAACTAATTGAAATTTGGTGGTCTGTTTATTATAATACAGGCTGTTTTTTTAAACAGACTACTACTTCCGAATGTATTGTTTCTAGCGAGAATACTGTTATCAACCAACCGAAACAAGTAGGAGATTTGAGCCGGTTCTAAGCCTCCCCCCACCACTATGACGTCATTAATGACTAATTAATGACATCATAGTGGTGGGGGTTGACCTTGAACGGCTCAACTGGTGCATAGGACCTTGAAATTTTTTTTGAAAATGTAATTATGGGATTCTTTGTGTGTGACGTCATTCGACCTTGAGATAGGCGCATTGTAATGCATCTTCATGTGTACTCTAGTCGGGGGGGGGGGGGGGGTAATTAGAATTTGCATACACGGTAAAGATATCCTTCATGTATGAAGAATAAATTGCATACACACGGATAAAGCATGTGTTCTCTGTACTACATTGCATAGAGTACACATGTCTACACATACACGCACAAACACAACCCAAAGTTCACCAACACGAGCCCTCACTACACCTCACGTCTGCACTCCACAAAGTCACAGCCACTAATGAATACCCGAACTGACAAACACCACCCACCCAAACCAACACGAGCCCCCACTACACCTCACGTCTGCACTCCACAAAGTCCCAGCCACGAATGAATACCCGAACTGACAATTACCACCCACCCAAACCAACACGAGCCCTCACTACACCTCACGTCTGCACTCCACGAAGTCACAGCCACGAATGAATACCCGAACTGACAAACACCACCCACCCATACCAACACGAGCCCTCACTACACCTCACGTCTGCACTCCACGAAGTCACAGTCACGAATGAATACCCGAACTGACAAACACCACCCACCCAAAGTTCACCAACACGAGCCCTCACTACACCTCACGTCTGCACTCCACGAAGTCACAGCCACGAATGAATGCCCGCACTGCTCTCTGAAAGCTCATCGGAGAGTGGAGGGGTAGCAACGTCAGACAGTCTGGTGGGGTACTAGCGATGTGTGCGCATCCGCTGCACAGATAGTGGTGGGAGGCGGCTCACTATCCATTATATAAGAAATGCGGATTTACATGTGGAATCATTATATCTGCAGCAGTTTGTGAGTTAGTTATTCAGTGCCATATCTGCAGCAATTGTGTGAGTGTGTTTTTCTGTTGGAAACTGTTTATATTTTTCCATTCATCATGTCCGTTTCCAAAGTAGACTTGCAAAAAATCAATAATGTGATTATACAGGAGGTAGAAGTGTTAGAGCAAAAGGTCTTATCGTCATTGCCAATAAATGAAACATATGTAATAAGGAATATGACTCCTTTTTCCACCCGGTTTGGTAAATCAATTTTATTAACTATGGAAGATGTTAGGAATAATAATAAATTATTTAAAACATGGCTTCCCAAACGAATCTCAATGCAATTTAGTGATGATGATATAACTTGCATCAATTCATCGAATGGTAAATATACACTAGTATACTTAGGTCAAAGTCCACAAAGTTTTGCTGGCATGAAAACAAGATCTCTTGTCGAATTCAGTTGCATTGAATAGCATTAGTAATAATCATTGGTATTAGGTTAATAGTGTTTTATTTGTATATAAGATTATTTGGATGTAAGTTTTGAGGAAACATATAAACATTTTCATACATTGTTGAACACACTCACTTCATAAATCGAAAGACGATACAATTTTCTGTGAGTATTATTAATGATGACGATAAGTTTATGTTCTAATGTTTTCTTTTCATTTGTTTTCAGTTCAATCATTCAAAGATGTGGATGCAGTATGCTAGTGAACACTGGGTCAAGGCTGAGGATCTCGCTTCATCCATCCAAAGACTGTCTTCCGAACTGAAGGCGTTGAGTGAGAATGCTGAGCATGCAACAGTTTATGACCTGAGTGTGTGCTATGATGAAGAAAGGATCGAATTGTGCCTTCGTGATGCTGAGAACTACAACAGTGGTGCGGAAGTTTGCGACAAATTTCTGGCTGGGACATTGGATCTGAATCATCTTTGTGCTGCAATGATTGAATTGAACCTGAAGAGATTCCTGTACCGTCTTCAACTGCACCTACCAGAATGGATCATTCAAAAGTTCCAATTGATTGACGAATATCGTGAAGAAATTGAAGACGGTCGAGAGAATGACGAATATGAGGAAGAAATAATTTTAGATTGTTTATATGTACCAAAAAGTTAAATAAAACACATAAGTATAATTTTCATGTTTATTTATTCAATTCCCTTTAATACAATATTGAGAAAATTATTACAAATTGAAATATAAATGAAGAGAAAAGAAAACGAGTACAAAGATATAATGAAAAAAATATATAATCAATTAAAAGTATCAATAAGTGTCAATATCTGCTGTGAACTGAACCATCCAATGCATTGTACGTTAGAAATGTATCATGCAAAATGAGTGCATATACTTTGGTGTTGTCTGGAAATTTGGCCTTCCTGGTTTCAAATTCAACCTTTATGTCGATAGTTGAGGATTTTGTGGCATTCGGTTGATGTGAACAATCGATTATGAAGAGTGGATTGCTTCGAAACTGTCCAATATCCATTAGAGGTTCACTCATATCTTTATCATAATAACTACGTTGAAAGTTCTCATAAGCATAGTATGCAGACGAATCTAGTTTTTTGTCAAAATCCAAATTCCAACGCTCATATGGATATACTTCAGAATTCAAGTATACCCGAATATTATTGATGTCAGCTGTTATGAATTTTGTGATGTCCTCTGCTCGGTTTTCAGATATTGCGGTATTTTGAAATCCGATTATAATGAAACGAGGTGTTTCCAAAGCATTGGTTGTTTTTATGGCCCATATGTCTGAAGATGTAGCTCGTAATGAAGGGAGTTCATACAAGTCCCACATACGATAGGCCAACTTAATTTTTGCATTCAGACCACTTTTGTTGATTCTATGCAAAAGTTTGAGTTTGTGCTTATCCTCTGGTACTATGTGTCGTATTCTCCATTCGATTTTATTTATTTCCAAATTAGCATCAACTTCACCTATATATGAGTTGTTGAAGGTACGAGCGATTATCAAAATTAGTTCTTGTTTGGCATTCAAGATACTTTTATTGTAATCTTCGGCAAAGCCCATCAGATATTTCAGCGGTAATTTGCCACTGAATACATGACTGGTTGTATCCAATATGTCCTGTTTGAATCTTGAAAGACCCCAGCCTGTAGTCAGTAAGGTGTTAGCGTGCGATTGTCCAAATGAAATCATGGTTTTCATTGTAGAGGTTATTCCGGGTTTTCTGATGACAGCCACTTGTTCTCCACCCATTTCATAACGAATTTCATCAAACAGAAAAGCCATTGCATTATTCGATAAATAGCATGGTTTTGTTGCATCTTCCGGTGTGAATTTCCCCTCTATGTAAATGAAACTTTCTGCAATATCAAGAATGACATCTTGATTATTAATTGCAATTCGAATTTCATCTGAATTCCTGAATAGGGGCGAGCCATATGGTTTATATGTGTGCTCATGTAAACTTATGAGGGAATGATCGAGCACCGGTTCATCGAATATATTCAACTTTTCACTATTTGTTTCATGCACCATTGTTACTTCCTTACTTTCAATCCTATCGATTTCAAGAATTTGAGGTCTCTTACAGATAGGTGGTGACGTGTTGACTGTTTAGCGAACACTTTTGGAATGACCTTTTTTGCGGTTGAGCATTCCTTTTTGGTTTCGATTTGCTCGAATCGTTGATGATTTCTTCTATTGAAACAAAAACCCATAATAGAATTCAATCGATTTTTTTCAATTCCAAAACGATAAAGATCTCTTCTTCACTTCCGAAATCCACGAGCTTATTTTTTTGATCCAAAATACGCACTGTTATATTGTGAATCAATTGACGTCCTTCTGGGCTGACAGGCATATATATAATATTGTGCGGTTCTTTCGTGAGATTGTATCCAGCTTCGACGTCAACATCGAATGAGAAAAGAATGTGGGACTCTTCATTATTTATATATGAACCAGAAATTATATTGCAATCCAAACGGATGAGTCTCACAATCGTTATATTAATCGGTAGTGAGGATTCATGTATTTGATTCTGTGGAAATATTTTATGGTCAAATCCCATCATGCTCGCAATAGAGTTTGGATGTGTCAGATCAATTTCATATTTTGATCGCATTTCACATTTCATCGTATTATTATTGGCATGTAGGTAGAAAATATCATCTGCAGTAATATCGATTGGTTTTTTGTCATGAAACAATCTGAACATTATATTTTTCTGTATAACTGCATTGATCTCTTCTATTTCATAAGCACCACATGGAATTTCAATGGTGTGTAATTGTAGCATGGGTGAGTCGTCACCACTAAGTCTGAATCTGATTAAATTGTTTTCTTCAGTTATATTATTGATTGTGTTGCATCCGTAGAATCCCAATAGTCCTAGTCCATAACGGCTGTTTCTATCCAATTCGATAGGTGGAAAAAAGTCTGCACTTAAGACACTCGTCCCGACAGCTTGTAGTTCGAACTTCCGCGACATGACTGATGCATTTTACAAATGCCACTTCAATTTATTGTTGTCTACAACACATCTGCAATAATTCACACTTTTTTTTGGGCAGCGCGTTCAAATGAATATTGTTTTTATTGACACCAATACTCATATCCTCTACATTGCAATAGCAGCAGAAAATTTTTCGAGGCATGGGACCATCATTCACATCAGAATTTGAATTAGATTCTTCGTCAGAGTGGTGTTCATAGCAGTATTGATACTTCATTATGTCGATATCATCTTGTAGATGTTTTGGTAATTTTTCCCAAACATTTGCAATCTCATGTGCAGCACAGGCAATTATAACTTCCTTGGGCATATTGGCAAGCATCATGCTATCCATTTTTGTTAGGGTGCGATATTTTGAATACATCTTCAATGAATATCCCATTCTCTTGATAGCCTCACGATCCATTGTTGGAGTTGTATCCATTTTTTATTTGCGAATTGATTCAGAGAGGAACTTTAGGCACAAATGACCACAGAAGACTGTATTGAATTTTTGTTGGCGATCATAGTTATATTTGATTTTCACTCCCGAATATTTTCGAAAGTATCGAATCAATTCCATTGGTGGGGGCAAATCTCCAAAACTATCGAAATATGTGACTTCTTTGCCACATTTCTTGTATGCCACCCAATGTGTTCCAGGACCACTTATTTTATCCAAATTGACAATAGCTGTCTCATACAGTTTTGGCCTTGAAGAAGGTAATCTGTCACGCATAAAAACACCACGAAAGTGTGGAATTTTCATTTTCTGTGCATAATAATTGAGATCGAAATCGGTGAGAGGCCTCAGAGGTAGGGAATCTACTAGTTTTTTGACTTGTATGATTGCGATGGTTTGTATGGTTTCAAATATAATCCCAATCCTTTACGATAAGGTTTAAGATATATTCCACTACCACGTTTACCTAATGCTACAGCCTCCATTGTTTTATTGTGGCGATTGGCTTCAATGAGAGCTGCTCTGCTTGCTTTTGCCGAATTCACAGCTTTGGTAATTCCTGCAGCTGCACCTGCTAAACTTCCGAGTGCAGAAAGTCCAGCGAAAATCGGAATCAATGGCAAAATCCCACCAATTTTGGGAATTGGAATTATTCGAGGTGTGCGAATTTTTTTCTTACCACCGGCAGCTTTAAGATATTTACGTGCTGCTTGCAATGCCACAGTGATAGCTTTTTTTCTATCAGTCGTCACAAACTGATCCCCACCAGATCTTTTCAATACATTTCGCACTTTACTAACCACTCCAGCACCGAATGCAACTTTTTTTATTTTATTTTTCCTTGATGGTTTTCTCTTAACCTTCTTCTTGTTGGAACTATTACAGCCCATACCCAAATGTCTCTTTGCTTTCATAATATTGGTGACCAGTAGGGCAGCTGCCCTTTCCCCAATATTTGCGTCCTTTGATTTAACCCTATCCCAAGCTGCGTATTCTAGTTCTTTATCTGCTATATGTCTCGCTGTGAGATCTGATGGATGATTCGAATATTGAATGTCGTGTTTTTTGCATGCAATATCTAATTTATTGATGCCAGGATCGTTGCGTGCTAAACGTTCATTCAGTTTCGTACCGGGTCCACAATATTGATAACCGCCAGGTATATGTAATTCGAATGGAAGTGTATTTATTAATTTATTCACAAATCCAAAACCTTCTTTACTCTGACTTCTACTATCGATACGTCCGTATCGTTTGATGGTACACATTTAAATGAGATGCTCATAACATTTTTCCATTTACATAGTCTCCAACCGTGGTACGATGCGCATTGTGAAACAGAAAGAAAATTTTGTCGTTGACAATCTAGATGAGAAATTTGGGTGTGGATTGAATGGGCAGGTATTGTTAAGACATGGCCCACTACTTCCATCATCAGTTCGAGGACTCATTATTGGACCTTCAAATTGTGGAAAGACCAATGCAATGATATCACTCTTGACACATCCACAAGGATTGCGATTCGCAAATGTATATCTCTATTCAAAATCACTCAATCAACCCAAGTATAAATTCCTACAAAATGTGTTGGAACCTATTAAAGGGTTAGGATTTTATACGTTCAGCAATAATGCGGAAATAGTGGAACCCTCCGATGCTAAACCAAATTCTGTTTTCATTTTCGATGATGTGATATGTGAAAAGCAGGATATCATAAGATCATACTTCTGTATGGGACGTCATAAAGATGTTGACTGTTTTTATCTTGCACAGACATATTCACGAGTGCCAAAGCAATTAGTGCGTGATAATACCAATTTCATTGTAATGTTCAAGCAAGATGAGACAAACCTACACCATATTTATTCAGATCATGTGTCACCCGATGTGACATTCAAACAGTTTCAATTGATGTGTGTTAAATGTTGGGAAGATCAATATGGATTTCTAGTCATTGACAAGGATAGAAAAATACATGAAGGTAGATATCGCAAGGGATTCGATAGTTTTATATATCCATGATGATGCTATTCAACTTCAATCGATCATTGGATTGTATAGAGATCACTTCAGTGAATTCGTATATGATAACAAAAAAATATGAAGACAAACATTGGTTCTGTAGCTGGAAATGCGAGCAATGAAATACATTTGAAACGTCAACTAGTTGAGACAACAGAAGCTGTCAGACAAAAATTCAACTCAATCAAGCATGGTAATATTGAGAATCGTATGGCATTGGAAAAACTTTATGAACCCATAACGAAACCATTGAATGTTTTATCATCGAATGCTACTTCATCGAAAACACCACAGTTATCCAACAATCAAGTGAACTTTCAGACTACTCCATTTCACGCCACGAGTACTCCAATAGGAAAGAATCAATCTTCTGGTAGTGTATCATCTACAGACAGTGAGTCAGACACAATAAAAGATGAAATTGCAGCGAGCCTATTTGAAACACCGCCATCATCATCACGCATCAGTTCTTCAGATCTCAATTCTCCATCCAATGTAGATGAAAGTCTTGAAGATGTATTGAAAAAACATTTGAGAAATATCAGAAGTAGAAATGTGGCATATGATGCAACATTTGGCGTACGAATGGATCCTATCACGCAAAAACTAAAAATGGGAAATCTTCAGGTTCACTTCAATGATGGAAACATAGTATTTTGGAATACCAATAAAACGAAAAAATATCAATTTCCTGGCAGCTCAGAATTATATGATATAATATTCCTCAAGAATCCACAAAATATTGACGATGAACAGATTCGTCAAACATATTCAAAGATATTGAAACTAACGAATGCTCCATTCAAACAATACCAATTGAAGAATGGTTTCAGATATACGAATTCCAAGAAATTTCGCGAAGTTATCAAACCTATACTAGACTCAACTCATTATCCAATGAGGGATGGAACTAAAATTGGTGGAACAGTCAATCGAAACAAAATACAGAAAATATATAATCCCAAACCAGCGAATTATGTCTACTGGAACTCACCCAAGGAATTGATTGCTCGCTTACGACTATTACTATCTTCAAAGGCAGCTGGTCATACTGGACACAATAATGAAATAATTTCAATAATTGAGGAATTGCGTGAAGAAGGTATAATATATTGAAACATTCACAAATAAAAATCACTCTCGCCTCATTATTCAATGAAGTAACATTACCAGATTTATTTTTCATTTGCACTCGAAAGAAAGAATGGATAATGGAATGAGTGATGTAAAGCGACAAGTCGTCAACGAGTTACATGGCTCTGTAAGACGTAATTTTCAAAGAAGAATAACCACCATCAAAGGGTTTGCAGATCTATGGCAAATAGATCTAGCAGAAATGCAACCATTCGCAAGAAGTAACAAAGGTCATCGATATATCCTTGTGGTGATTGATTGCTACTCAAAGTATCTATGGACAGTGCCAACTAAAAATAAAACAGGTAGTACCGTAACCAATGCAATGAAACGTGTTCTGAAGCAAGCCAAGTATTCTCCAAATCATCTACAGAGCGATCAAGGAAAAGAATTCTTCAATAAAAATTTTTCCTCTCTCATGCGACAATATAAAATCAATCATTATTCAACATTTAGCACAAAAAAAGCAGCCATAGCAGAAAGGGTAATTCGAACAATCAAAACATGGCTCTACAAAGAATTTTCGATGAGGGGGAATCATAAGTGGATTGACATTCTTCCGATCATAACGAAGAAATATAACAACAAGGTGCATAGTACTACTGGCATAGAACCTATAAATGTTAATTCAACCACGAAATTAAAATTCAGAACCACCAGAGGAATCCGAAGGAAACAAAGTACACCCAAATTCCAATTGAATGATATTGTACGCATAAGCAAGTATAAAAACATATTTGAAAAGGGATTCACAGCCAACTATACGACAGAACTCTTTAAAATCGTTAAAGTGAACAGAACATACCCCACTACATATATTCTTGAAGATATGGATAGTCAACCCATAAGAGGCTGTTTTTATGAGGAAGAATTATTGAAAACTGCGAATCCTGACGTGTATCTAGTGGAAAAGGTGTTGAGAAGAAAAAATAATAAACTATATATAAAGTGGTTAGGTCTTCCAAGTGAGCATAATTCGTGGATTGATGAATCAGATGTGGTTTAATAATTATATGAAAAGAATTTCAATTATCTATATGGTGAATAATAAAGCTCTGGAGGAGTATACTGGTTTTATATATGTATGTTTTCTGCAATAAATTTAATATAACCCAATCTTTGTTTGTTTCATTTACTTATATGTTTCGAAACTCTTTCAATTGGTAGCTTTTATATTTGAAAAATAAATGATACAAATGTAATAATATTCAATCAATTTATTCATCATAATTACAACAGTGGTTATTAGTTATTGGGAAATTGCATGTGGAAGCCTTTCTGGTCCAATTTCAGTGTACGTTGGAATACGGTCTCCTAGTATTTGGCGCCTTTCGATTTGCTCGTCATGTGTTAGACACCAGCAATGATTGAAGTGGATTTTCCTGTTGGGATGGAGTTGACCAACTTTCTCACATAGCTGCCAGTTACTTCTACAAACAGCACAGATATGGTTCCAACAGTCCATAGTGTAATTATCACACTGCAAGCAACGTTGTTTAAGTGGCACCTCTTCTATCGCACACGTTCCACAAATATTTCTACAAATGCCCAGGATGGTGCACTCAATTTTCTCGTGACACTTGAAGCACTTGAGATGGTTTCCCTGTTCGTGGGTTGAGCTTATTAGTCGCTTGGGCTGTGGCACTGGATTTCGTGAAACACACTCGGTACACAATCCGGTACATGGATTGAAGTATGATTTGGGTCGAGTGATTTGACAATTGTAGCACTGAGCAGCTCCAGCAACCACTAGGGGATAGATGCACACTTTCGGTTTAGAATCCCACTCTTTTGGAAAAGGCATATTGTTACTCACTGGTGGCAATGACAGAACTCAATCCAATAATCCAACCCTCCCTACATATATACAGTAAGAGTTTGTGGAGGGGCGCCCCACCACTACCAGATTGTATAAAACGTAGCTGCGGGCTCTAAACTTCACTCATTCATTCAGAGCATTCGAAGGATATAACCAAGATGGCTGAAGAAAGAGCTGCAATGTTAGATGTTCTAGCACATGCTGATCTTAATAACAATTTGGAGGGTGAAGAGCAGGTCGCTGAAGACGTCATCGAACAAGAGATCCCTAATGACTCTGAAGACGAGGGTATTGAATGCGATGCAGAGACCAATCAACCTGGTGATTTGGCCATCGGTGTGGAATTTTGCAGAGTCAAGGTGCTGAATATGAATCACACTTTGGAAAATCCATTGGAGTTGTGCTGTGTGACTGAGAGCTATGTCAGAATTCCCACTGTTACAGGACAAATTGAGAAATTATGCCTCATGTGTTTTAAATTTTATGCTTTTCGTGTAAACAATGGTGGGTGGTATGAGCACGTAGATAAGCATAGGACTCAACCATTCTCTGAATTATTATGGAGTAGGTGTAAAGCATGCAGCACTCTGCTTACACAGTATCGATATATCGAGACATGTATGATCTGCAATAACGCCCCTCCTTTGCACCACTAACCTTGGACCACTGGTCAAAAAAAACTATCAGCCCTTTTCAGGGCTACATTAAAGAAACAGACAGTAGATAGATATCTCACACACATGAGATAAATGTATGTAACATTTGTAATGTGTTCGTTCACCTCTTGACTATGGTAGAGTACACACACTTATTAGCTGTAATATTGAAATTCTAGTGATGTGGATCCACTGCCGCGACAGAATGAAAAGCCGCGGATACGCGAATGATTCGCGAAAATAGCCGCGGCTCCGCGAACACCGCGACAATCCATGGAATAAACTTCGCGAAATAAAGATGAAACAATAGCTACAATCTGACTTGGACTAATAACGCGGGCGCAACCGTGGAACCGCGATCGCAGTGGTAGTAGATCCGCTGCCGCGACAGAATGAAAAGCCGCGGAAACGCGAATGATTCGCGAATGTAGCCGCGGTTCCGCGACCACCGCGACAATCCATGGAATAAACTTCGCGGAATAAAGATGAAACAATAGCTACACTCTGACTCGGACTAATAACGCGGGCGCAACCGTGGAACCGCGATCGCAGTGGTTGTAGATCCGCTGCCGCGACAGAATGAAAAGCCGCGGAAACGCGAATGATTCGCGAATGTAGCCGCGGTTCCGCGACCACCGCGACAATCCATGGAATAAACTTCGCGGAATGGAGATGAAACAATAGCTACCGCGGAACCGCGATCGCAGAACCGCGACCGCAGTGGATTGAATCACGACTGCATCATATTCGTCGAATGATGATCGTAATTTGCGGAAATATAGGTAAAAAACCAGGTCCGATCCGCTCCGCGTCGCTCCGCTCCGCTTCAAAAATTTTTCGACCCGCGTATTAAATTATTTCACGGCCGCCATTGAAATTATTCCGCGGATGCGCGATTTCGTTGCCACGGCCGCGGATTCGCGCATATTCCGCGGCCGCGAATTAATTTAATTCGCGGGTCGAAAAATTTTTTTGACCGTGCCAACCGCTAGATTGTAAACGCAATAGAAGTTGGGGATATAAATAATACTCTTCACGACTTCAAATCACTACACATAATATTATCAACCATAAGTATCTTTACTTTTATTCATTCATCACATATATATGAGCGTGAATACACCATGATTTCGAGTCTGGTCTAACTCAACCCTCATTAATTAGTTCCTTTTGCATGCAATTCAGGAGAAAAATTCATACTCTGATCAGCTAACCGCATATTGAGATTACCTAAAAACTTATTTTGTGAGTACGATTAATATCTTTGAAAAACTAACCTAAGGAGCAACCACACGAAATGACCTTGACCTAACCTTCATTGATTTATTTTTCCAAATTGTATCATTACGGGTGGTAATACATATTTCGAGCGCCTTTTGTCATCATAAGTGTACATTATACTATAACTGAGACGGGAACAACTGAGAATTGTGAGATCTTTTTTTTTCGAATTTTTAATCTCATTTTGTCTGTGATATCTGCAACAGAGTTGTTATATATTGCGTGATAATGAACCAATAATATGCGATATAGCATATTCATTAGGTGATCACCTAATATACCTAACTGTGAGATAGCTACTGTGTTTGAGTTCATAATGGTAGCCCTGAAAAGGGCTGTTTTCGGGTTAGTCCACACTCTGTGGACCATCTCAGACAAGTATTTATACATATTGTGAACATGTGTGATCCATTAGATCATGAATATGTAATAACGCATATTCAATAGGTGATCACCTAATGAATCTCACTATGAGATAGCTACTTTGAGTTCTTAATGGTAGCCCTGAAAAGGGCTGTTTTTGTGAGTCTACACTCTGTAGACTAGTCGTCGTCGTCGTCAGTATCAGATGAGATACTGATAGGTCTCCCGATGGATGATGGCCAACTTACAGTGGATGGTAGACTGATTGAGTCTATATCAGAGCCATCCACTTGCATCCTCTCAAAGAACCCTTCCGGAAACCCAAACTGTTGTGATAAATACTCGAAGTAGCTAAGATTCCCTCGAGTATTGACACTATCGGTTGAAGAACTAACTTCTTCAACCTGGATAGGTCCTGTCGCTGGTTCCGAAGTTGGTACACTCCTTGGCTCCGTAGTTGAATCAGCTCTCATCGACATCGTGAAGAGAATGATATAGAACTCTGGTCTCGCATTGTATTTATACAAAAAAATGTTGGTGGGGAGAATGGTGGGGAGAGTGGTGGGAAGAGAAAAGCGATGTAAGATATTTGTGAACATTCTAAAAGGTATACTTGTTGAATTCATTATGAAGCAAGCCATTTTTCTGCAAGAGATTCATATGATAAGGAAATACAAATTGTTGTTGAAAGGTTTGTGTAAAAAAGTATGAAATTTAAATACGCATTCATAATGTAATTACAAAATATTCAGATGAAATGAAGAGCAATGCCCCAACCATCGCATTGTTCAATGTGTACCAAACCAATTTAATGTACACTCTTTCGTTTCATTTCATCTGCGTTCATAAACTATTTATTGAAAAAAAATATATAAACAAATGAACTTAAAACTATTGAAATAAACACCTATAACTAACTCAACCTACTTCATCGAAATATTTCCTAATATAACAAAATATTCAGATGAAATGAAGAGCAATGCCCCAACCAACGCATTGTTCAATGTGTACCAAACCAATTTAATGTACACTCTTTTTTTCATTTCATCTGTTTATTCAATGATTTATTGAAATATATACATATATACAAATTAACTTAAAACTATATAAAAAAATCGACTAAAACTAACTTAACCTACTTTATCTCATCGAAGAGGTCACCCAAGGGAAGGAGCAATTTGGAGATCTTCCCCTTGGTCCGTTTGAATCGGGCATATCTCTCCTTGTGTTGCTGGATTTCCACCCGATCACTCTCAGCAAGACGTTCCGATTCCCGGGCAAGTTCTGACCTCTGTTCGGCAAGTTCAGCTATTTGCCGATCGATGTCAGCTTGTTGCCTGGCAATCTCATCCTGACGATGCCTTATGCCTGCCCTCGTAGTCTCACTTTGTTGGCAGGCACGTTTGGTATCGTCGAACTTCTTCCTGAGAGCCAAGAAGAAGGTATGCCCAACTCGAACGTCCTCCTCGTCTGAAGAGTCAACCCCTTCGGTGAGCGCAGCGGCGGTAGCTGGAACATTGTTCGTGGTGGCTGGGGCGGGAGCAATATCCATAGTAGCGGCTGCTGCTGGAGGTGCAGGAGGTGGTGGTGGTGCAGCCGCTTCGACAACGGAGGCTGGAGCCGCTTCGACAACGGAGGCTGCAGCAGGTGGAGTCGGTATGATGGATACCGGTGGTCTTCTACTGACGGGCCATTTCCCAGCTCTAGGGTTGGTTTCATTGCAAACTTTGCGATACTTCGCAATTACACCAACCTTAGCTTTGGGCGCCCGTTTCACCGGTGGCCGCTTGCTCGACGAGGGTATTGGCTGATCGAACTCGTCCTCGCTGTCGATGTCTTCCATCATACTCAAGAACTTCGACATCTTCTTCTTCGGCTCAGAAACAGCTCCACCTGCCCGTTTTCGTGGTTGCGCCTTCGTCTTCACCACCACCTCCTGGGATGGTGTACCAGACGTAGATGGGATCGCCAACGATGGGGTTGTCGTCGATGCCTCTACCTCCTGGGGCGCTACCATCTCCGGCTCCGCGGCTGGATTTTCCTCCACACTCATCTGGGAGAGCACGCCCGGGATGATATTCTCATCCAGCATGTCGAGAATATCGTCGTGACTGAATTCAGGGAGATCACTCACGGGCTCGGTCGTAACACCCTCCGCAACCTCCGCACGCTCCGGGATGATGCTCTCGACGGCAGCGTTAACTTCGCTCTCGTTGAAGGAATTCATGACTGAAACACAGAAAACAAACGATTAGACAAATTCATACATTCGATGTTGTTAACTTACTTATTGATAGTTGTTGGTCGTTCGGTGCTGGTACAGGCAGAAACAGGAAATGTTACTAATCGGCTAGCTGCTGAAAGTCACACTGAAGATACTCTGAACGGAGCTCTGCATTTATACCCTCCAGCCAGCCCCCACCCTCCCACTCTCCACTCTCGTCATTCTTTCTTTGTAGCTAAGCCCCACCCTCTTCAACTAGTCCAAGCCAATATCGCTCTCTAAGCCCCGCCCTCCCCACTACAACAAGCCCGACCAACCAATCCCACTATCGCTCTATCGCCACTCTCTTCATTCTTTGCATCTAGCTGTTTACTGATTGGGTACAAATGAAACACAGTTTTTCGTTTATGGTAAAGATCAGTTTATTTCATTTAATACATAGCATTCTATTTATTGGCACATCATACATATATTCATTTTTTAACACCAGGATTGACGTCTATACCCGGATACCACAATAATGGTCTATCCTTTGGCCAACGCTCCGCATGTTTCTTCTCAAGAGTTGCAACTCTTTCTTCCAATGCATTATATTTTTGTGTCATCGCAGTAGTAGCGTCGGATGTTTTTATTTCGACATCACTCTTGAGATTGTTGTATTTGCGAGCCAATGTTATTCTCGCTTCAGCTATCTTATCATCAAATGCTTGACGGGCTTCACGTTCTACATTACCTATTGCAGATTGTATGGCAGCTTGGAGAGCCATTAGGGTAAGCTCCTTAGTTTCTTTAATTTTTGCCTCGAGAAATGATACAGTTACACAATCACCATTTTCGAATGGCTCTCCTGTATTTTTCAATATTTTTCTCTGCATATCATATTGACCGTCTGATGTTAGTTTGAATCCAACACCTGGTGGGCCACGAACAGTGCCACCACCCCATTTCCTTTTACGACCAAATTTATCAATTGTTTTGGACATTATACCCACAGAACGGTACTTTATATACTGATGACTTTTCAAACTACTTTTTCATTTATATTCTTATTTATAATCGATGAAGAATGAGTAGTGAAAAAATAAAAACATCATATATATCACAGATCATTTAATATTTTTGGTAGAAATATTCCAACTTCAATGTAAACAATTACAACACAATAATCACAAGTAACGAATATTCCGGTTTGAAGGAAAAAAAATTGAATGATATTTCAGTCATTCATCTCAGCATTCAACAAATGAATAAGTTGGTCCAGGGGGCTCTCCTGAGAAAAAGAATGAACGATTTCAGATACCCAACGAATGTTATCATTCGGATCGTTTTGATAGAACTCTATATCGCTATGACCCCATGGAAGAGTTCGAGTGGTATTCGGAATGATGAATCGTTTGTCGTCGTGGTATGATAATGCAACTTTATTTTTCAATTCAGTATAAATATCATGCAACACGCTTCTAAAAGAGTTCATCTTTCTGAATATCATACCTCCTTGTTCGATAATTTTTTCATAGTCTTCACATGTCAATTCATTCTTTATAACAGATCTTTTGATGCCTTTGGCCTTTTTCAGTTCAGTGTTGACAGATTTTACATAATATGCTTTGGCACCTGTACCGTAAAAGCTTATTATTGGATCATTTGGAAATTCGTCCTTGAAATTACCCAGAACTGACTTTGTCACTGGAATATCGAATTGGTTTCCTATATTGTAATTTGATGTATCAAACTTATTTATATTATTTTTGAAAAAATCATAAAAGTTGTCTGTATATACTTTGAGAATAAGAGAGTCGGTATCAGTGTAGAGTAAGGATGCATCATCTCCAAATTGTTGTTTAATACATCCATAGAAAAAATCGTACATGACAGTTTTGGATAATTCTAGAATAGAAAATCCTAAATATAACGGTTTATCATAATGAACTTTCACTTTACCTAACTGAATGGCAACAAAATTTTCTGTAAATATAGAGCAGCTTTTGAAATTTGGTCGTGATAGAAGACAACTAGCACCCATAGTTCTCTTTATATTTTCCCAATGTGTAACGAGTCTAACATCAATTCTATTGTCTACGTTTTCCATTGTTTTTCCGTAGACCGCATTGTTCATTAGCTTGAAGAAATCTTTTTCAGATTTGTTATTAGACCGATTACGCATTTCAGTATTCAAATCTATATAGGGTTTCATCCAACAAGATTGTTTGAACCGCAATACTCTATGTGTGTTCATGATAATCAAACCATTATTGAGAGCTTGCTGTAAGTTTTTATAGTGAACAATATATTTTCTCTTATCATTTAAATTTGGAATCAATTTGGGAATTTTTGATTTTGTATATGGAGGTATTAAACGTTCAACTAAAAATGGAAGATCAGAATGTTTATCATGAAGTTCTTGTGGATAGTGAATATCCACTTCCAGTACATATCCATACGGACTATCAGCATTAACATTCATTATATCAAGATCGAGAATTTCCTGAGGTGTCAACCATGAAAATTCACCTGTTGGTAATGGTTGTGACATGCTGTGACCGTACAGATTTGTTGCATCCAAATATGAAATGAATGAGGATGGTTCATTTGGATTATAATTTGGTAAGAACTTATTGTTTGCTTTATGTTTTCTTTCACTGCATTGACTTATTCCACCACGTATACCTTTTTGAAAAAAATGAATCATATCAATGTCAGTTAGTAATTCCAATTCAATTTCCGTGTATTTCAACATTGCATCCCAGGATAATCCAGGTGCTGTGTAGTATTGTGCCGGATCCAATTTATATTTATCAATACAAATATTTCTGAAATTTTCGAAAATGTCACATAATAGTAACACATCTGACTTCAAATATAAATCGGAGTATTCACCTAAACTCTGGCACCTGAACAAATTCCATACAAGCTGAGCCCTTCTATAATCATTATCTGATATATGTTCACAATTGAGTTTGTCATAGAATTGATTTTTGGTTGGAAGTCTTGGATGATTTAGTTTGTCGATGTCATCCACAAAGCTATAGGGAAATACACCTTTCTTTCTCATCAAATTGAATTCCTCAATTTGAGGAAAATGTTTGTGCATCTCAATACACTGATCAGATGTTAAATTTGCACCTAATTTTTCCAAAGAATTTGACATGAATCTGAAACTATCTATGAATCTCATTTTCAAATAATTCTTCTTCATCCTACCATCTTTATCCGTGTATGAGTGTGTAAAGAGATGTTTCGTGAACGATATATATTTCTCTTTATTTTGCGGGATGACATCAACTTTTTCTTTGTTCTTATACAATTCCTTGATAAATAGGTGACAATCATATCCACTCAAATTGTGAAAAATGATTGGGATGAAATTTGGTAACTTAAAATTTAAATTACATGATGAATGAGCGGCAGGAGACCTCTTCTTTCCTGTAAGATGACAATGATCCCTCACTTTAACTTCACCATCATTGAATGGCTTAGAACAAATACCACAATTTGTGGCAGAAGCAAACTGCTCCTCTTCCTCAGGGGTTTGTGCATCCATAGGAATGGGATACCTGAGATGATCTTGATAAATGTTTTTCAAATCATCCTCAATTTTACTAACAAATTTCTGGGCTGCATCCACACCCCTATACGTAACAAATTTTGACAAATCATCATTATATGAACATTTAATCAAATAAGCAAATGAATAAGGCTCATGTTTGAATGTCTTCATCGAGTACGAGTGTTCGGGATTTGGTTTACAAGTTTCAATCGGTTTAAGCACTGATTCAAAATCGGCATATACTACAAATGGTACCTTCATTTGTTTCTCGAAATTTTCAAATGTTAATCTATTTTCAGGCACCATTTTCCCATATTTATTGATTTTGAAATTGGTTGATGGAGTTGTCGTACTTAAATGATTACAATCATTCATTTTGTGACGTAACAGTGATCGCTCATGAGAAAAATATAACAGGCATCCATCACAAAAATATTTTTTATGTTCATGGGCGGATAGTTGACTTGAAACTAATCTTGAAAGATCTTTGATCCAACAATAGTGGCTATTACCGAAATCATCTGTGATAAGTAACAAATTGACATGTCTCCTAAGTCTTCTCTGGGAGTAACGCAATGGTCCAACTATTTCATACATTATTTTACCCTTCTCGAATTTACTTTCCAAACCATACACATTAACTGAAATATCATTCTTGTCTTCAAATTTCACAATATCCTTCAACTTAACCGGAAAATTCATACCTGTTACATCTACGACAGTATTGAAATGAGGATATGAAGAAACTTCTGACGTTCTATCGACTGCAGGGTGTAGTGCTGAAGTGATGGCCCATGCGAAGCAATGTTGATCTTCATTACGAACATTCACCACAGCTTTCCTCCGTTCAATACACTCAGGTAGCTTCAAATATGAACATCCACTGAGCGGGCTATATTTGTTGATGTTCACCTCCAGAAACATGATTTTTTCACAAGTCCAACCTTAAATACAAATCAATATTAGTAATGAATCCAATTCAATAAAAAAAATGCCTACCTGAATCACGTTCCTGGAATTCAGTAGTTTGAACGATAATGCCATCACGAAATCCATCAAATAATGAATTCAAATCAGTAGATTGGTCAACTGTTTTATTTTGGGAGTTAAATGACTTGGTCTCCTTCAGGTCTTGCGTTTGAAGAATATAACTCCCAAACACTTCCATATTCACTTTGATGATTTTGTGAATCCTGATGGCTGATTCCAGTAATTCGATGACTTTCTGCCTGATTTCATTGAAGAATAACATGTAATCGGTGGAAACAACAGAAGTCCGCACCCTGTATGTGGCAATCCGACACTTGAAGGCACTCTTTATAATTTGAACGCCATCACTCAATTGTACACATGCATTATTCTTATGCTGTAGCGTTCTTTTGTGAGAATTCACTTGGGTCAATGGAATTGTCACATTACAACAATCACATGTGTACATTGGTGTTGCAGCATCATCTAATTTCACTCGTTTCACTGATGGGCCTCCTTGACAACTCTGGAGCTGATGACGACGAAGGTTATCACTACGAGTGAAAGATTTACCACAATCACAGGAATACATCGACATCGTTTTTAATGTGCTCTCACAAAATCACTCGAAGTTAACTAATATCAAGAGAGATGTCCGACCTTTTATGAGACACTGTTGTACACACTCACGGATAATATGGTTAAACACGAAAATCCTCGTTTCTTATATAATGGATAGCGAGCCACCTCCCACTACAATCTGTGCAGCAGTTGCGCACACGGGGCCACTCGCGACTGTCTGGCGTACAACCCCTCCACTCTCCGATGAGCTTTCAGAGAGCAGTGCGGGCATTCATTCGTGGCTGTGACTTCGTGGAGTGCAGACGTGAGGTGTAGTGAGGGCTCGTGTTGGTGTGGGTGGGTGGTGTTTGTCAGTTCGGGTATTCATTCGTGGCTGGGACTTCGTGGAGTGCAGACGTGAGGTGTAGTGGGGGCTCGTGTTGGTGAACTTTGGGTGGGTGGTGTTTGTCAGTTCGGGTATTCATTCGTGACTGTGACTTTGTGGAGTGCAGACGTGAGGTGTAGTGAGGGCTCGTGTTGGTTTGGGTGGGTGGTGTTTGTCAGTTCGGGTATTCATTCGTGGCTGGGACTTTGTGGAGTGCAGACGTGAGGTGTAGTGAGGGTTCGTGTTGGTGAACTTTGGGTGTGTGGTGTTTGTGCGTGTATGTGTAGACATGTGTACTCTATGCAATGTAGTACAGAGAACACATGCTTTATCCGTGTGTATGCAATCTATTCTTCATACATGAAGGATATCTTTACCGTGTATGCAAATTCTAATTACCCCCCCCCCCCCCCCACTGACTAGAGTACACATGAAGATGCATTACCATGCGCCTATCTCAAGGTCGAATGACGTCACACCACAAAGAATCCCATAATTACATTTTCAAAAAAAATTTCAAGGTCCTATGCACCAGTTGAGCCGTTCAAGGTCAACCCCCACCACTATGATGTCATTAATTAGTCATTAATGACGTCATAGTGGTGGGGGGAGGCTTAGAACCGGCTCAAATCTCCTACTGAAACAGCATAAATCTACTGTCATTTTTCTTGACGAAACCCCGGTAACAGTGTGCATATGGATTCAAAAAATATTTCAAGTCTATTTTTGTCGATACAGATCCATTTCGTTGAAAAAATTCACCATTTTTTCACATCAAATTTCTTTTGTACATAACAATTGTTTTTCTTTTTGTCAAAACACCACACACGCACTCATTTACTTGTTTCCAACATTTTCAAGCAAAAAAAAACATAATTGCTTTAGAAATGCACTTTGCTTGAAAACCTCAACAATAGTATGTTTAGTTGTCAACCGCAGAAAATTTCTTTTGAATTTTTTGTAGAGGAGACCGAATTACGTAAGTTACACATTTTTTTTCAAAATTCGGATGCTCACTGTGAGAGAAGTGTTACCTTTATATATGTGGATATATTTCAATTCAATAGAAAATTTGCGAAGCATGGAGATGGTTTCAACACTATACATAATATGATGTGGTGAAAATAATAATGATTATCTCCGCTAGTAATTATTTATGGCATTTTTATACTGTCCCGTTGGGGGATCGAATCTGTCAATCATGTGTCACACATTGACCACCAGTGCCGACTCATTCCCTTTGAGAATTCACACGGAATTTGTTGTAATAGAAATGTCAGAACTGGTTTCAGAAGAGTGTACGCTCACTTGTTTTAATATGGTATAAACTTCAAGCTGTAAGTCTACAACTATTTGTATTATATAAGAAGTCGAAATAGCCTGAAATTCACTTCAAGAGTATGAGGATCACGTGGATTTTAACGAAAAATAAAAATAGAATCGGTGAGGAATCATTTTTACTTTTACCAAATAAGGACATTATGATAATAGTTCTCTAACGGTTTGGTCCAACAAGATTCAGTGACTGACACATGTTTTGCTTGACATCAAGAGTAACGGGTAAACATCGAAGAAACTGAGATCCCAATTGGAAACACTTCCAGAAGTCATCGAAAAAAACATTTGAAATCTAGTCAACATTTGCAAAGGTGACCTACATCAGCCTTAACAGCACACTACAACAAAATAAGAGCTCTGTGAATGGACCCACTTCTGTGTCACACGGGAATCTATGAAAGAACCAGTTGACTCCTGAAATTACTGACGCTGCAACCTTACTGGGGAGTCTGCAATTCAACTCCCATTACATTTTCCAATCACCCAAAATACACCTTATGCTGCAGGCCCAACTTTCGGTCCATTGAACAATACCAGGCCAGCATATTTCTGTACTGTATTTTTTGGTACAATATATATTTAAATCGGAAAGTTTTAAATTGAAAGCCTGCGAATCTCTTAAACTCTCCGAACCCTTCTATTGTTTCAGCATTTATGGTTTGGCCTCGATCCAATCACGATCATGCCACGGAGATTATAGAACACAGTTAAAACTGAATACATTTCAAACATTCTACTAGTACCACAGGAAGACCCACTTAACATATTTCGGAGGTACGAAACTTTTACTTCAGAGAATAAATCCTGTATACTAAATAAATATCTTCAAGTTCAAATTATTCCTAGTCATTCAACAGATATTATCAGAGTCCTTTATAACTCATAAATATCATAAAAAAATATTGTACTTTACCCAATGAATTCATAAACTACACGAGACTTTCTGGCATTTGTTTCTATATTAACTTTAAGGATTCTCTCCAGTTATTTTCAATGTAGATCAAAAGCTGCATATTTTTATTATTATTCGATAGATAAAAACAATTCATTGTTAATTTTTTAAAAATTCAGTTTGATGACCATGACGAGGTGATGTTAAAATCATCTTGTGAGAAACCATTCAACTGTTCCCCGATTAAAAAGTCGAAACCTCTGTACGGGTGAGATCGATCAGATTTCAGAGTACTCACCAGAGCGTCTAAGTGATCTTTCGGGGAAACGAATATCCTCCCGTTGAGTGTCAACGCGGTCGGAATACTAATATCGTTGTCCTTGAAAACGACTCGCTCCCCGTTCGACTTGACTTCCACCAGAAGCAGCTCGTCGTTGACTCTCATTTTCAATTTTTCCGCCGCCACCAGTTTTATCGTTTCAGCTGGCGTGTCCACCGGAAGTCTCAATGTGCAGTACGTGTGGTCGGCACAGTATACGCGAAAAAGAACTGAAACAAAAATCGATTTCGAGTCCATGGATTCCCTTCACAACGTTAGTCATTTCATCTGAAGATCTAACAAGTGCTCGACCAGATATAGTTTAAATTCTAATTAAAATACAAAAAAACGGCAGTCAGAAGGATATTCGATGGGGGTGCACTACAGGTTTTTTCTAGAAGGGAAAAAGACTGAATATTCATTTCATCAAGGCTAGTCTCAACTCACCTATACAGTAGATTAATGGACTAACACTTGTCAGAAAACAACTACTTCCTTAGCTTATACCACGGGGAGCGTTGAAATATATTTCGTACCGATGAGAGGCCTACTAGCCTGTAAGGGTGCGTTCACAAAGAAAGCTGGTAACAAGCGCTTGTTGGCATGAGAAAAGTCTACATTGTATCAAGCGTGTGCGTTCACAAACAAAGCCTGTTCCGGCTAGCAAGCGCTTGTTACAAGGTCTGACAAGCACACAAGAACGTTATGTACTTGTTTTCCGAACCAGACAGTGAATAACAACTGTGCAGTATGGATGTCGATGAAGTGATATCGAAAGTCAATTTCCCCAACACTTGACTAAACCACTTTCAAGTTTCTTGAGGATGTAACTAAACATTTTCATATAAGAAAAAACCTGCCTTTGTCCAATTTAAATTGAAGAAATAGATGGTGGTATTCCTCAAACCTACCTCTTCCGCGGTTAATTGCATTAACACCGACTTTCCTTCTGCAAATTTTCAATTCGACATTTTCAAGCAAAAGTAACTCTTCATCACTTGAGGAAGACATCGTCTCAACGAGAGCTGAGAAACACTAAGCTTGAAATGGAAGCGTTTGTATACTCACAACAAAATTCTCAAACGCTTGGAGCAAGCACTGGAAATAAATACTTGTTACCAGCTTTCTTTGTGAACGCACCCTAACCAATCTACAAGTGTAACGGTCCTAAAAATGAAAGACTGATTCCGGAAGTTGTATCGTTGAAAGCATATGCAGGAATCTATTCTGTGAACACTGCACTGGCACCTGTTGGATATAATTCAAAGCCCTTCATGGTATTATTCAGTGTACAGTGTAGTGTAAGTGAGTTAAGACTGGCCTGATGGAATTGTTTACATTTATAGTCAGTCTTCTAATGTCTAAATCGGTTAAGATAATTATTATGAAGAATCGATCACGAACATTTGTTCATGAAGTTTTTCAATATTGTATAGTGTAAGGAATGTTTGGAGTCTTTTCACTTCCACTTTATCTGACAAACTGTATATATTCTTGGGGAAATATTGTTTGTGGTGGCCCAAAAGGATCAATATCAGGACCTCCACTGCTCTGGGTATGTGAATTGAATTTTGGGAAATTGGTGTCATCCACTTATGATTTTAACACAGTATATTAAAATGCGAATCGACAATTGGTCAACAAGAATGGATATTCCTTTGACAAAAATCTTCCTTTGGTCATAATTCAACTTTTTATTTGAAAAATTTGTATTTATGTTTATTAATGGAAAACCACTTATAACATCACAATTTCAATTGGCAGGCTAGAGGAACACCGACTTCGACCATCCCTTAACCTGTTTCGTTTGAAGCTATTTTTGAAACTTTCATTTTTCATTATGTACAGTTTCCAAAGACGTACCTGCCTTTCGAACAAATCATAGTTCACTGGGATAAAAAATATACACGATGTACAAAACAACATAATGGGTATTTTTCATCAAGAAAATGTGTTTGAGAGAGATGTTTCAAACTTCCCAATTGACCTTATCTCAATTCAAATATGACTGAAATCAGAAATGATATACAGGATGTGTCTCTTCAACGCTAACCACACCTGAGACTTATCGCTTGAGAAAATATTCAAAAGCAATTCTATTTAGTATGTATAGTTTTCTGGGACGTTGAGTCCAATAAAACGAGAGCACAAATTTTGAACAAATCATGGCTTACTGATACGAAAAATCAAGATGATTTTCGAATGAACATATTACGCGCACTTCATCGAATGGATTCTATCAATGTTGAAAACCCCTTTCTTTCTTACTTACATTTTTTTTTTCAATACCAAGAGCATCGGAAAACGCACCTGTCAATACATGATTTTCAAACGGATATAACTTACTTGTATTAAAGACCCACAAAATTTGAAAGAAAGACTTCCGAAAAATCTTTATATAGAAAAAAAACCTTCGATATGATTATTTGGAATTGTCGAATACTCCTTCCATCAGCAATAGTATACAGGATGTACGGAAATAATATTTTCTTGCAGTAAAGAAATGAACAATCATTGGGAGTTTTTCCTCGTTTTTTTTTTCAAAAATGGCTTGATGCCATTGTTCAAAGTGAAATAGGATGGTCGTGACGTCATCTACACTATAATGTCGATTTTCCTCGTTAACTTGACAATTTACAACAAATTTTATTTTTTGAAGGAGATGATTATTTCTGTTTTCAGTTTGGATGAAATGTCTACAAAAAGCCATTGAAGCTCTGAAATGATATTTGAAGATATAAGTTTCATCTTCAAAATAATCATCAAAATATGAAGAATATCATGATAATGTGCGAGTCAAGATAAGACCTCCGTAAGAAAATCAATACTAATATGTTCGTTCACAAAACCGTTTTGATTTCATCACAGTATAAGTTATGATTTTTGCGGAAATGATGAATTTGTTCACTGAGCAAATAGCTACGTATTCCGATTCAAATTCGAATTTGGTGATTCAGAAAAAAAGAGTTAGGTAGATGCCAACAAAGATTGAACACGCTACTCAATTCTTTTACTTCTTTTTGAGAAGAAGAAAGGAGATCCCATCGGCATGGGCCATTCAAATTGAAAATAATAAGAATCTCTTTTAACTCGTCTCAAACAAGGCTTTTCGTAAGCGATCTCAAAGTAGGCACATTGTTTTGAAATGTTCATTAATTAATTTGTTTTAGTAGTCACTAGAACCTCAATTATTCGTTGTGATTAAACATTTTTATTATTGATATATTTTTGTGTTCTTTTGGATACATCGATTCATAAATCCAATTTTTATTGATATTTTCCAAAAATTCACCGAATGAAACTTTCCAATGTATCATAATCACCTGCAATATTTTCTGTCACAAAGTATGTATTGATGTGGAGGTGATCTATCACGGTTTGTTTGCAATCCTCAGCCTTGGATTTATGTTCCACGCTTTTGAATGACACTGATATGAGTCTACCCTACGCGCTCCATCATTTTTAATTTAGAACGTCAAACTTCACGTTCATGTCCAGCATCGGCTACAAAAACATTCGGAGAGATATATTTCATGAGGGAATTGAAGCATTTCAGTTTGATAAAATCTGTTCGGAGATAAATTCTGCGACACAAAAATATGGCTTCTCTAAGGTAAGGATGGAGTGACTCCTCAAACCCGTTACGAAATGTTTCACTTCATTTCATAACTATAACTTTTCTAACGTTGAAAATGTCCGATGTTTTTTGACAGACATTGAGAAGTTTGTATCCTCCTTGAGGAAGCTATTGTATAGCGAAACACGTGTTGCGGTTTTGTAGACCCATTGGGAATCGTACAGGAAACTGTAATATTTTTGTCACGGTTTTGGTTATGTTTGTCTTTTTCAGACTGGAAGATGCCAAACTCGCAAGCGAATGATGAAAGAAATGAAAGTTGAGAAAATTTTGGAGAGTAGAAGATTCCAGCATTATTGAAGGGATATTTTTTATCAAAATAAAAAACAGATGTAACACAATGGCAAATTTCACATGGTACAACTCAAGCTACTCTCCGGAATCTCGATATGCTCATCCTGTAGAAATAACGTTTGTTAAAGAAAATGATCCTCTTTCTAAGATAACGTGAATATCTATTTCATAATAAATTCAGCACTATGAAATAAGTTCAACCATTAAGAAAATTCCAATAACGCTCATTGGCTCGATCATTGCAGGCAGTAAATATCTTACCATTATCATGAAAATGGTTTAATTTAAATTTCGATATCACAATTTTTGTGAAATTCTTGTGCCTTATCTAAGTAACTGAAAACTTCCGCTAAACAATGAGGAATGAAATATGTTAAACATTGAAAATAAGAAATTATTCAATTATAAAAAACGACCGACTTTCACATTTTCCAAGATATTCCCAAAGAATTGGAAATCATCAGACCATAGAGAAAATATAAAATATTCTCATGGAAAATGTAACGATGATACGTTCTGTCTACAGCAACAATCGATATCGAACATTGCCATCTGTCCCCACCAGTTTACTGAAGAGGTCGTTTCCTTTGTATTCATGGATTGCATTTTCCTTTATGCTATTCCTATTCGCACACAAATTCAACGATTGAAAAAAAATTCAATGTGAAATCCTTCGGGAAATAAACGTAAAGGTGGACTTACTGTCGTCTTGAGGCATGATAATAGTCCTATTCGTGTCTTTTCCAGCACTGAATAAGCTAATAGGTTGTCCTAGAGGTGGAAGTTTCCATTTCTGACCGTCGTGAGCTTTTCTGTCCTCGTTATATCTGCAACGAATGATGATTGAAATACAATGAGTGAATTCGAAGATACAGGCTTGGTTGAAATCAGTATCTCTATGAGACCAGCTTGACATATATGATATCGTTGAACTTGAAAACATATGGTATTTCTATTTCATACATCTACAATTAGTGTTCGAATTGTTAGTGAGCTGGTTTTGGTTGAAGAAACAAAAAAAAAGATTAAGGAGATATGTGCTTTCCCAAAACTAACAAATTCGGCATTTATATTAGGTTTTCGATAAAAATATTCTTCTGTAAAATGTTGCTCGGTTTTCGATATTATATCTGTCCACCGAATTTCAACTCCAAGATCATTTCGTTTCATTTCCACTACAGATTTGGGTGGAATGAGATTGGAATTTCATTTTATTGATAAATGAGAGATCTACATACGATATTTCGTCTGGCTTGACCAGCTGTCAGAAAAAACGGAATAAAGGCACCTCCATATTATTTACGTTATTCAATCATTCAATCCAAGGAACTACACCATTTTATGACAGGGATATATACACAATATTGTAGTAAATTATAACTGTATGATTAACAATTCACAATTCTATAACTGAAACACAAATGAATGATAAAATCTGAAAGAGAAAGAAAAAAGGTACGAAGAATGTTGTGATATCAGTTTGGCCAAGAAATATTTATGCTACATCGAATGTCTGTTGGTCGAAAGTTGAGGGATTTGAGTGTTTCAATGAAATGGTAAGAGTTCTTATATATGACGAACACTGTTCTGTTCTGATGGAGAGTATTTGCTAGGTATTTGGCGAGGGGTTGTGTTGGGCACCCGAAGGCACTGATTATGGCATGGAGTGGGATACTCGGTTAATGTATTTTGGAAAGCCATATATTCGGGAAATGCTTGAAGATTTCTCCCTTGGAATGAGAGCTTTCTTCTGGACAAGAGAGATATTGGAGCTATTGATAAGGGTTTTGTTTTTTTCTTGAGAAGAGTTGTGGGGTCACTAGTAGTGTGTTGTTATTCAGGAGAGTTGTTCAATGTTGTCATCTTTTCAACATAGCCTGTGGATCTTTGGCCGAAAAAGCCTGGCAAGATATTGCTTCTCTCCTCAGAAGAGCAGAAGCTGAGAGACAGTCCCTCAAGAGTCTCTATAACAATCCAGGTATCATCATTCTACCGGTCGATAAGGGCAACGTCACCGTGATTCTCACCACCACAAACGTATCTCGAGAGGAAGACCTAGCATCAAATAGCTCCAATGTCCCCCTTGACCAGTAGGAAGCGTTCATTCTGAAGGAGAAATCTTCACAAATCCTTCGAATATATAGTCTTCCAAAAATACATAAACTGAATATCCCACGTCGTCCCATAGTCAGCGCTCAACTCCAACCTCTTATAGAACAGTCTTTGTCATATGTCCAGAACTATTTCCATTTCATTTAAACACTCAAATCCTCCAACTTCCGAACTTCCCATCAACAGACATTCTCCTAAGCTTCGATATAGCATCCATCCTTTTTCACGAATATTCCTTTAGTTGAGACGCTAAGTGTTTTGAAAACCAGTACATATTTTCTTATATTTCAGGGCAAATTTTACAAACAAGTGGAAGGCGCTCCGATGGGTTTCCCCCCTTTCCCCAGTTCCTGCTGACCTCTACATGGAGGACTTCGAAACCAGAGCCATTGACACATCTGAACTCGAGCCTACGTGTTGACCCCAATACGTAGATAACGTCTTTGTTATTTGGCCTCATGGGTTTGAAACCCTGCCAACATTCTTGAATCACCTTTCACCCCAACATACAATTCACTATGGAAACAGAAAAGAACGACTCTCTTCCATTCTTGGATGTTCTCATCATAGATGGAGCACAGTTCCAAATGAAAAGAATGAAATGATCCAAAAAATTGGGATGAACCGATTATGGATAGACCACAGGAAAAAATCTTAGAATAGTGATATTGAAGTGTCGGCTATATAGAATCTGCAAAATTGTTAACTGCTCTTCTTTCTCCACACCTAGGAACCTTTCTAGATGAGAATACTAAATTTCCATAGCTTTGCGTTTGTGTGCACAAAATATGTGAACCACATCATTGTACTAATCTTCATGTTGACGGTACAGGGACCTTTTAGTTTGGGACGTCCTTCTCGTCATCATGCACTCAACGAAACAATGAAACGAGCACAGCTATCTGCCGGAATCCCCTTCATACTATATAGAACCGGTTTGAACTTCTTCAGATGGAGATAATAAACGCCCAGACGAAACAACCTTATTACCTTGGTCAAAGGGACGAGTCATGGTCTGGGATGATACGTGTTGATTGTATTAGCAAAGTCTAATGTTCGACATTCAGTTACTAGACCTAGAAAGTTAACTGAATATGTCGGAAACGAACACTTTTGCAATATTCATCTTATCGAAACAATTATATATCAACACAAATGGCATTCAATACTCTGGGTGGTTTTTGTCCTAAATGCTGTGAAATAACAACTTGATATCTTATAGAACTTTCAACCATTGATATAGCACAAGGAAATGCTGCATCCGTTCTCGGTTCCATACCGTATCAAGAAACTTTGGAGGAAATATATTTTTTATAATAATCAGTATTATAATACAGAAAGAAATGTTGTGACGAATAAAAAACAGTTTGGAAAAAATCACTATTTGGTATAAAAAAATACAATTTGTTATAAGGAGAATAAACGGGGAAATATGCGGACTTTGAGAGCTGCACAAAAATATGTTCAAATATATGCCTATATTTCCTACCACCTCCCAATCAAAGAACATTGGAGGAAATATATGTAATATAATATTTTATAATAATTTGTATTATAATCCAGAAATAAATGTAACAAATGAAAAATAGGTCGTTTAAGAAAAAAATACTGTCAGGTATAAAATATAATTTGTTATAAGGAGAAGAAATGGGAAAATATGTAGACTATGAAAGCTACACAAAAATATGTTCAAATATATACTATTTCCTATCATATCCCATATCGTATTCGATTTAATTGAGAAACTAATAGTATATTGTCAAAACAGTAGAAAAAGCCTAACATTCTTGGATGACTGTGTGTATTTATTATGAGGCTGATGAATAGAGCGAAATTTGTTTGATATAGAAAACAGATATCTTTATTATTGCTATTCGATCACAGAAAGCTGGTATCTCCAACGGCGCCTTCTTCAAGAAACGGTGTATGGTTAATTAATATCTGACATAGCATTAGCTGAAAAACGAATTGCATTCTGACAAGGATCAGCCTATAATATCAAAATTTGTTGCTTTTTACAGAAGAAACTCACTCTGAATTATATTTCCGATATCTTGACCTCTCAATCATATATTTTTCTTCAAACGAAAAAAAGCATGCGGTTTTGTGAATGACATTGAATTGACGTTCTTTTGTCATATCTGAATCTTCGCCACTATGATTACGTTCTACTTTCAATTTTAATATCGGCACTGAAGTAGTAGCATGTGTAGTTCAAATAGAAAGTGGTTTGTGTGGCTCGCTACGGGTCTTCTGCCAATCTCCATGCTTGTCTGACGAATCATGTTTCTTCAAATAACGCAGTATACTACTCTTCAAAGTTCTCCAGGTTGACTGACAGTCATTCGATATCAGAAGTTAAGCGGCGCCGAGCACGGTCAGTACTTCAGTGAGTGGCCTCCCCCAGTGCAGGGGAAGACCGTGTCGAAAGCCCATAAAACTGCAGTAAAATAGCATATCATATCAATGAGCACAAGATATATTGAGGATATGCTGTCGGAGGGGGACGTGAAGCCGCCGTTCCCGAGTCCATAGATGTTGGAATCGTAAAAGATTCCTACCTCTGGTTGGAAAACCAGAGGGTGAAGCAAAATTTTCGGTAGAGGGAAATGTGCTCACAGACGTTAAATGAAGACCTAAAAAAAACAGCGCACTTCTGTGGTTAATGCATAACATAAACCTTTCTGTAGCAGGAAATTGTATGATATTCAACAGGTAGTTTGGCAACTTCCCATATTGTATTCTTTTCGCATTTTCAGTTGGCCTCTAGAGATGAATTATTCAGTTTTTTTCGAGGACTATTAGCCGGTAGTAAATAATCTCGAAATTCTCGTGGGCAAAGGCCCACACATGGTCCGAACGTATCCCCAACTTCTAATTAATTTTCCCGGCAACGATATTTACGTTTGTTGCCGTCCCAAAGGACACAACTGCAACGTTTGTTTAATTGCCTCAGAATGGCGGGACTGAGTGAATACAAAGGCCATTTCAAAAGGTTTTTCCACTAAATTAACCCCATCAGTTCGACTGCAATTTTCCTAGAAAGGTTTTTTTCGCATAATGAATGATTATATATACATCTTCTGGTGGTTACGTGATTACAGTCGGAAAATTATGTACTGACCCTATTCTTTTAAGTACAAGTTCTCACAGTAGGGCAAACCCCTTTTATGCTCGAGAAAACATCGCGTGAACTGAGGGGGAGGAGATACAAATTGATATTTATTTATTAAGTTCTTGATATGCTTTCGTTCAGTTAATTCCTATCGATCTGAAAAATTGAAGTGGAGATTACGTTTTTTGACCGTAGGTCAGGGTTTCTTAAAGTGGGGTCCATGGACCCCTAGGGGGTCCGTAGCATGTGTACCAGGGGTCCGCAGTAGGTCAGTTGAAAAACAGTCAGAAATCATGAGTTAATTGAACAAAGATTAAACTGGGCAGGGTTTCTTAGCAGCGCAGTTGTTTTATGTTTTTTTCTGATTGTTCATTTACTATCGCTTGCCAACTGGGATTGGTCACCGACTATCTATCTATTCCAGAATCATTGAAATGTCGTCAAATGTTTTGAAGCAAGAACTGAATGCTTCACCATTTTCATTCAGTGTGTAATTGGATGAAAGCACCGATGTTTCACAATGCAGCGACTCTTGGTGTTTGTTCGTTACGTACATCATGACACACGTAGTATCGAAGAAGAGTTCCTTTTTTGCGACTCGCTCTTAGCGACTACTGAGGCTTCCGACGTCTTTGAGATAGTTAAAAGATTTTTCAATGAACATCATATCGATTGAAGAACTAAACTAGGCAGCATATGCACTGACGGAGCTCCGGCAATGCTTAGTAACACATCTGGTTTTGCAGCTTTGATAAAAAAAGAGATCCCTCATATCATAATCACTCATTGTTTTTTACATCGACACGCCTTAGCTTCACGAACTTTGCCCACTTATTCGAAGGAAGTTATGTCGATATGTGTGAAAATGATCAACTTCATCAGAGCAAGAGCCTTTAACCACCGCCTGTTCAAAAGACTTTGTCAAGAAATGGAATCAGAACATGAAGTACTGCTTTACTACACAGAAGTTCGTTGGCTGTCAATGGGACAAGTCTTAAAGCCCTAACTTGTCTTTGGAAAAAGAGGACAGAATCCGATAACTTCGCAAATTTTCCGATGTTAGAAGAGTTAGTGACACAAGACGACGGGAACATGACGAAAATTACATCAAAAATTCAAAACGAAATGTCAACATCTGAAAACATTACAGACGTCTTTTGAAGGTTATTTCAGCTCCGAACAACTAGTCAAAGAAACATGGGTGCGAAGTCCATTTTTAATAGAGATTGACAGCATCAGCGATGAAGATCTCATCAAAGATGACTAAATTGACATGAGATCTAAAGCAGTTCTGGAGGCTGAATTTCATGCAAAAGGTCTTGGCGAGTTTTGGTGTTCTTTGAGTGAAGCTTACCCTCTTCTTGTCAAGCGAGCTATGTCCGTTCTGATACCATTTGCTACTACGTATCTTTGTGAGGCCGGGTTCTCGGTTTTAGTGTCGATAAAAATAAAAATAAAAAGTCGAAATCGCTTAAACCTTGCCGATGACATGCGCCTTGCTTTGTCGAAGATAACCCCACAATTTAATTAACGTTCTTATCGAGGCCAAACAGTAACAGCCTTCTCATTAGCTTTAGAAAAAAGATTAGTGCCATTATTACTACCGACTGATAAAAGTGATTTCTCAATAGAAATTGGCTTGTTTTCTTTTCTCAAGATTAAGATATTCTTTGATAGGGGTCCGTGGAATCATTTATACTGTGAAAGTGGTCCGTGCCTGCAAAGAGGTTAAGAAACCCTGCCGTAGGTGATGATGCAAATGCGATTTTTTAAATGCTGCAAATCCGATCAAGGGACGGCTCAAGAGATGATTTCGATACTGACGATCTCTGGCGGGATTTTTCGTTCACCAATAGAATCATAATTAAACGAAATTTCTGTAGACAGGCCACCTTATGGAAAGCTAAACTTTTACAGACAAGGTTGACGTTTGTATACTTCGATTTCAAGTATTTGAAATATGAATGCGTTTGGAAGTTCCTATAAACTCAATATTCTATTCTATTCCATTTAGTTTTGTTCATTCATTTCACGTTGTACTCGATTGAATTCTTTACCTCTTGTTAATTTTTATAATGGAACGTTCTGCATTTTTTCTGGTGTTCATAGTGTCGAATCTAATATCCGTCTCCATAATAATATTATGTATATAATATCAAGTAGTTATCACAGGTAAATTATTTCTTAGTGTGAAAAAATATATGATAGTTCCAACACATATTTCGAAAATAGAAGATAGTTTTTCAAAATCCCACAATCAAAATTAATGTTGAAGGATGATAGAACGCAAGATTATTCTGACGAAGATGAAAACAAACTTTACCTTGAATGAAATATCTAATTGGGTAGATGTGTGATTTACCGATTGATTTCCCAGTTGTGGTTGCGCGCTTCCCCTGGTCGGTTAGTTTCACTTACGACTATCACAAAAAAAAGTAACTGCAACGGTACATTGTGTTATTTAAAAGTAACAAGCTCTATTTGGATTCACCTGTAACGTTGCAGAGGAGAGACGCAGCAGATCAAGTGAAATACGACCGAATTTGGATCAGCTTTACTTACTATCCTTTTTGACATTTAATTTTTGTCATTATGACAGTCATTGTGAATACTGCCAAAATAGTCCACTGAAATATGGCAAATCTTTAGGCTGGGATTGCTGCAGATAAACTATGAGAAAAAAAAAGAATAGCGAAAATGAAATTTTGAAAAACCAATCACAATATTCTCAGATAATGGAATCCGGGCAGTCTGAGATAGATAATTCTGAACAGGAACAAAAATCAAAATTTCAATTACTTGAAGTGAATTATGGAACTAAAAAGAAAACAGTTGATGAATCATACAGTAACGACGAATATGGAAGTGAGAAAATGGTACCAATTATTGAAACCTTAAAAGAAGAAATCCGTCTGTTAAGAGAAATTATCAAGGATAAAGATCTGTTGATTCAGGAAAAAGAGAATAATATAAAACTTCTTACAAAGGAAAATGAGCATTTACAACAAAATCATGACTTCTTATTATCAAATATTGTTGATAAAGAGAGTATAACGGAGACTTTGAGTAAAATAAGTAACAAAATCGAAATTCTGGAAGCGAACTCAAAATTAACAAATGGAAATAATTACAAATCATATTCAGATGTTATCAAGAATGAAAAATATATACAGGAGAAATGTCATTCACAAACGATGACCATAAAACCAAAAATAGAACAGAAGTCTAGTAAAACAAAAAATGACTTAGAAAACAATGTGCGAATCAATAAGCTGGGTATAGGAGTGAATTCGATGAAACAAATGAATAACGGAAATATAGTTATAACTTGTAGAAATTTAGAAGATGTTGAGAAAATTCGAAAAGAAATAAATGAAAAATTGCCTACTCAATATGAAACAGAAGTTAGAAAATCGATGAAACCCAAAATTAAAATTCCAAATGTGACATTAGATTGTAAAACAACCAAAGAAGAAATCCAGCAAATGATAACAGAACAAAACAATATTATTGATGAACATGACTTCCTTACCGTCACATTCGTCAAATACTTCGAACACAAAAATCGTTACACTATTTTTGCTGAACTGAATGGAAACCTATTTCGTAAAATTATGGGTGTGAATAAAGGTAAAATATTTATTGGATGGCAAAATCTGAAAATATATCAAAATAATGATTTAACACAATGTACTAAATGTTTTAAATTTAGACATTCATATAAAAAATGTAAGAATGAAACTGTGTGCCCACGATGTACCGGCTCACATGAATTGAAATATTGTGAAAATATTAATATATTAAAATGTAGTAATTGCATTCATTCTAATACAACTTTCAAAACAAGTTACCCCATAGACCATATGGCATCAGAAAGAAAATGCTCAACATTTGTATATCAACAAAATAAACTGGATTCTCAAATTGATTATAGTTGAAGTGAGTGAAAGATTCTTAAAAACAAAACCGCTCAAATATTTTATGGCTCAAGCAGATACAGCTACTACTGATCAACTCGGAAAAAGAAATATCGAAATTTTTGATTATCCAACAATCTCAGAATATAAAAACAAACAATCTCAAAATTATTTATCTAAATGCTCGTTCTATGAAGAATAAAATGGAAGAAATTGAAATCTTAATGAATACTGTTGAAGCCAAAGTCGTTATAATTTCGGAAACATGGATGACCAAAGATGAAGAACAGTTTTATAATTTCAAAAATTATAACTCCATTTATTCGTCACGACTAAAACGCGGAGGCGGAATTGGAATATTCGTGGAAAAGGATTTGGAGTTCGAAATTATTGAAAAAGCCACTGAATATTCTTACGTATCTATCAAATTAATTAAATTGGATATAATTTTATGTGGAATTTATCGTTCTCCAGCAGATAAGGTGAAATATTCTTTCAAATTATTAGATGTGAAACTTCATAACTTCAGAGAGACCAAGTTGGATTGCTTCGTTTTTGGCGACATGAATATTAACATTTTGAAGAAGACTGAGCAAACTAACCTGTTCAGTGATATATGCCATACCAATTATTTCAGAATTTGTAATGAAAATATACCCACAAGGGATTTTAATAACAAAATTTCCCTGATAGATCACGTGCTAACTAATTCTGAGAAAAAATGCTAAATTTCCATTATACATAGTGCAATGAGTGACCATAAAATAATAATAACCGACATTGATATTAAAAAAAAGCAACTGAGGAAAACTTTTCAGATGAAGACATTCACATGTTTTGATAGTGAGAAAATCAAAGAAAACTTGAAATTTTTGAACGAAACTATAGACAAATTCAGTTACCCAGATGACATTTACAATGAAATAGTGGGAGTATATGAGAATTGTTCCAGTGTAAAAACAATAAAAATGAGAAGAGATTCCAAACCATGGTTCAATGAAAGAATTTCCAAACTAATAAAACTCCGTGACAAATTTTACTACAAAAAGAAATGCAATCCTGATATTCCATCGTTCATCGACCAATACAACCACTATAACAAACTAGTAAAGAAATGTGTTCGCCAATGTAAAGAAAACTATTACAAAAAAAATTTCGTTAGTACCACACCAAAATGTATGTGGAATTCAATAAATGAGATCCTATATAATAAAACCAAAAGCGATGCTGATAGTATACATCACATTTCGATAACAGGAAGAAAAATCGACAATCTTCAAGAAATTTGTGAACAATTCAATGACTATTTTGTTAATGTTGGTCCTAAATTAGCAGCCGGCTTTCCCACCAACAATGATTACCCAATGAAGTCTAAATTGAACTCCATGTATTTAAGGCCAACCGACTCTGAAGAAATTATGGAAATCATCAACCTTCTTAATAACAGAAAAGCACCAGGATATGACAACATTAGCACTGAAATTGTCAAAGTAGTTAAATCAGATCTCGCGCCTTTGATGAGTAAATTAATTAATATGACATTCACAACAGGTATATTACCCAAAAAATCAAAAATTGCCACAGTCAAACCACTTCACAAATCTGGGAAAAAAGATATTATGATGAATTATAGGCCAATTTCGATTTTGCCCGTGTTTTCTAAAATTATTGAGAAAGTGCTACATTGCAGATTGCTCGACTATCTTGAGAAATCAGAATTGCTTTATAGTGGACAGTATGGATTTCGCAGGTCTAGTGATACTGAATCAGCTGTAATTGATGTTATTACCCAATTTCAACTTGACATAGATTGTAATAAAAAATGTGGCCTACTATCACTAGACCTTCGAAAAGCATTTGATACTGTAGATCACAAAATTTTACTGAATATACTGCATCAAATAGGAATAAGAGGAACCACTTACAGTTAGTTTCGAAATTATCTTTATAATAGAAAACAGTTTGTTTGTATTGGAGATAAAAATAGTTTACTAGAAACAGTTGTATGCGGTGTTCCTCAGGGATCTGTTCTAGGTCCATTGCTTTTCCTCATATATATAAATTCCCTGTCTAATTTGAAGTTGAATGGTAAAATCAAAATGTTTGCTGATGATACTACAATAGTATACACCGGGAACAATTTTCTAGAAATCAAAACTTTTATGCTCAATGACCTCCATGAAATATCATCATGGCTGATGAATCATAAGCTAACATTGAATATTGAAAAATCCTCGTATGTTTATCTCAAGAAAATCCACCTCCATCCATTCGAAAGATCCTATCAGATTCCATAATGAAAATATAATGTATTCTCCTGTAGTTAAATTTTTAGGAATTTTAATTGATGAACATTTAGTTTGGAACAAACATATTGAGTTATTAAGAAAACAGATTTCTCCAATTATTGGTATAATTTTTAAAATTCGAAATATGTTACCTTTATTATGTCTGAAATCAATTTATTATTCTTTAGTATATTCCAAAATTCAATACTTGATTTCGATTTGGGGGGCAGCTCCAAAAACCGTAATGAAACCATTGAAAACATTACAGAATAAAATTATAAAGTGTATTTACAAACTTGATCGAAAAGAACCTACAGCTAATTTATACAAACACAGAAAACTTTTAGACATTCCTTCATTATACACGTTCAAAATTTGCACATTTATTCACTTGGTCAAAAATAAATTCAAGCATTCAAATTTGATGTTCAAAATGAAAAGTGATCAACACAATCACTCAACAAGGTTTTCAGAAAATTTGGCATTGATGAAAATTAAAACATATATAGGACAGCAATCTGTTTACCACAACGGAATAAAACTATACAATGGCCTACCGAATTCATTGAAGAAATATGGAAAATTTCGTTTCAAAAGTAATTTGAAAAAACATTTGATATCATAATTTTTTTTTTTATTATTGCCATATGAAGATCTGATTCAATTACTCATTTTTTTTGTATTCTATTCTACTTTTATTGTATGGCATCAGTTTGATTTTCCCTACAATAAGCATGTATTTGTTTCTTGGGAAATAAATCGTTGTTATTATTATTAAAAAAAAAAAACATAGTTTTCCCAGCAGTGACAATGGTTGTTAGTGCCTTGTTATAAAGGATACAAAAACAATAATGTGAAATTATGGAATAGGAGTTTTTTCAGGCGAGTGTTTTCGAATGTCTATAACCTACAAAATTGTCATCGGGCGTGCAGAAAATTTAACGTCACGCTACCAGATTCATGAAGGGCGCCCCTTTTGGGAATCTCTGGAAGGGATTTCTCTAGTTAAAATTGTTCAAAATCACGAATACGATTTTTCAGGTATAAGTCAATGCACGATCTTGAGCCGTTCGATTGAAAAAATACCTGTGAAATGGATATACAGTTCCTTAATCATCTACGCGCTTAAAAAAATTAGCCCCAGATTTAAACGAGTTCGTGAGCGGAGTATCACCAACAACATAATTTGTTTTTTTTTAAAGGAATCGAACAGCTTCATTGTATGTTTTGATACTCCACTTCTCATATGAAAACAGTTTTTCAGGACAGGCTGTTTTGGCACGAAACAGGGAGATAAGTTTTCGGGAAATACTTTCAGCAATTGATCTTGAATTGAAACGCTCGTTTCATTTGTAATATTCCAAACAATTACATTGGTGATCATGAACGAACTGTTATGATTGGATCTACATAATCTCATGCCCAATTTATTGCTGATATTCCGTATCAAGTGATCTGAAAGTAGCATGTACCTCAGCCGACCAAATTATTTTAAACGACGCGACGATAATAGAAATATCTCAATCTCCAATACTACAGTCGAAGAACAACTCAAAAATAGTGACAAGAATTAGAAAATTTTTGCACTGACAATTGTTTCCTTTTTAATATTCCCATACCATACCATAATTTTTTTCCGGCTAATATCAAGCCAGATTTCTATCTTCACCTAACTATAAACAGAAAAACAGTGGAAAGTGAAGAAAAGTTGAAATTTTCAGCTACAACTCTGACAGATGAGGAACGTATATGAGCAGTTTCTCCAAAAGAGAGGAGCATTGTTGAACGCTCTACCAATTTCCTCACTCGGAACTTTGCTGGATAACGAGTCATTAGGAATTGCAGTGGGCCTTTGTCTGGGATAGAATATTTACATCAACCACGAATGAAATGTGGAGCGAGAGTGGACATCAAAGGAATTCACGGGTTTAGTTGCAAATACAGCGCTGGACATTTTTCACGTCATCATGCGGTCAATGATGTGTGTGTGTGTGTTGTGTTTTCAAAGTGTTGGGAAAAGGGCTTGACATATCAGGATATTTTGTGTGAGAGATGAATTGATATACATATATAATAAAACAGTGTTTCCATTTTTTTTGGATTTTACTGGTTTTAAAGGAGTTTATATTTTTGTTTGATCGATTTGAAGTTGAAGCCTAAAAATCATCTCTCATTTTTTTATATTTTCAAATTACGCATTATCGAATATAATTGAAATTCAATCATAACTTTGTGAAGCCACTAATATACAATTGTTCTAAGACATATTGAATCAATATCAATTTGAGGGTTTCCCAAAAAACAAATAAGTATTAAATTTTGATTTTGAATGAGCCATCAGCCAACCAACCAATCAGAATCGTCTCGTTTATATTAGGTTCCAAGCAGTAATGCCACTGATTTTCTGAATGTTCACCACATCTATCTGTGATCCAGATGTGCTGTTGAAAAATTGTCTACATCTGTGTTTATGCCATGGAAAAAAAAATGAAAATATGCTCTGGTAGCCCAAAAGTTGTAGAAGTTACTTAGAACCTGTTATTTGTTCGTTACTCTCGTACTGATATATGACGGTTTGTTCAGCAATCAGCGGTAAATTTGAGGCACGCTTTTCCTGTTGAATGTTTGCTCCATTATATTCGACTGACTGTACATGAAGTAGATCCAAAACCCGCAGCACCTCTCAGCAGTTTGATATACCTACCCAGAGCATGAACAGAACAGTTCATTGCTACTATCGTGTTTTCTTTCACTCATGTTGAGATAACAACCGTATACGAAAACAATTAATGTGGTTATTTACCGTTTCAATTTCTCATGTTTCATTACGGCACTGAAATACTCCAGGAGAATTGATGATTAAAATAAACATCTGACTGAAACTTGGTTAGACCACTACAACGATAACATTGCACTGATACCAATTTGCTATTGGATACTCAACTCGCGGAAAGAGGCTTGTGACGTCTCGGCTCAAAATTCAAAAATTTCGTTAATTTATATCTTGATTATTAAGTTTCAGGAAAATATGTTGAAGGCGTGTTTCGTCAGTTATTTGAGATTTTTTTCTACGAATAAAAAAACATGAAACGAGACAATCGTTTCATTTGAAAAAGTATGTCTTCTTAGTAGTGTAACGAACGGGTAGGGTATTGAAATTGTTGTGTTCTAATTTTTTCTGCTCTCTTAGGTACCTACAAGAATCCCACGATAATTTCTTTCACATACCATACTTCTGGTAACCATACTTCTGGTACTTCAATCTATCTGTATATGTTTCCAGAATAGACAACTTTACAATTTACAATCCCACCGCTCTGTTACCAGTTTGGTAATTGCTTTGTATTATTTTGGCATTATTATTTACTTTATCACTTCTCAACTGGTTCATACTTTAGCAAAAATGATCCCAACGCTAGATCACCAGATGAAACGGCTGCGAGAGGTATTGTTATTCTGAAAAACCTTTCTAACATGAACCTCGTCTCCTCAAAAACGAATCAAAACAGATTACAATCTCTCCACACGTTACTAGATGTAGTAGTGGCAGAAGGATATTATTTTTCATTAATGGCGTGGCAGCCGCTATCACCTGACGTAGATTTCTTCACGTCAAATTTTGGATGGTAAGGCGATATCCGAAAGGAGCTTGAGTTCGTCCTTTCGTGTTAGGGAAAGGTTTTAAGTGATGAACTTAGGGTTATTTCGTTTCCTATTAATCTGAAATAAGGCCACTTGTTGGAACTAAAATTCGCTTTTAATTTTAAGCACTATATAAGCAACAAGTAAAAAATGGAACTGAACAATAATATATCAGAAAATATAAGATAAAAAAATATTCATTGAAAGAATTTATTACTCAGAAATGACATTTTCCATACCACTGATTTTGATTTAATCAATAATCTACGTAGGAAGTGTAAGCACAAACAAAAATGAACTGAAACCAACAAGGTCTTCTCATGAAACACGAATTATATAGAAAATTACACAAGTAGACAAAAATATATGCTCAAAACACTAGAGTCCAATGTTCCATTACCTATTATGCCTCTACATTGCCCTACGGCTAAATATATATATATATATATATTATTGGCCGCCCTAAGGCCCGTCTCAATAACTTCTAGGTGTACTAGAAAGAGTCAGAAAGGACCCACAATATGTGATCAATATTTCTATATTCAATAGAAATGAAAAAGAAAGGTTTCTCTTCCCAAAAGTGAATGAAATGGTTGTTTACGTTAACACACTTCAAAACTGAAATACCAAGTTGATCCTCAGTCTAACTTACAGGGCGTTTTCCTGGGCGACTCCCATTCCATATTTTCTTGGTTTTCAAATACTAGTAAATCCAATTCCAAACGACACTTATGCACACAAATTACTTATGATCTTATTTTTTTTCGATCTTCTTTCCGTAATTAATTTCTACCCTCGTGATGAGAACCGACGCGCCAAGAGGGGTTTGAGCCCCGAAGGCTTGTACGCGCTTGTCGCGCAATTCGCAAGCGACCTTTTTCGGTCGTGTTCACAGAGAGACTCTCTATTCGATTCTCTTGCTTGACCGCTCATTTAAGAACGCCCGTTATTCGACAGATTTGCAAAAATGGCATTTCTGTGAGCATGCAAGCTCGATTGCAAAATGCCTGCATTCAAATAAATCAGGACCTGGAAGCATTTATCAGATCAGCTTCAAATCACTGCCTTCACATCAATAAAAGCAAATCCAAAGCAATTTTATTTGGAACACGCACTAATCGTTCCTCGTTAAAGGCATCTGTTGTTTTAAATATAGATAACGAGCGTCTTGAAACAGTAGGAGAGGTGAAAAGTTTGGGTGTCATACTCGATGCTGAATTAAAATTTGAAAAGCATATTAATAATATTTTGCAGCGTTCATATTTCGTGTTAAGAAGTATCTATAGTCAGAGACATTTTCTTCCATTGAGATTGAAAGCTACACTATGCGAGGCCCTTGTACTGTCAAACTTCACCTATGCAGATGTGTTATATAATCAATTCATATCTAGCCAGTATAAGGCAATAATTCATAAAGTACAGAACTCTTGCTTGCGTCTTGTCTATGGCATTAGGAGAAGACAACGAATTTCACATAAATTACATGATATCTGCTGGTTGAATATGCAGAACAGGAGAACTTTGCATGCTGCAGCAAAGGGATTGTAAAGAAACACCTATTTACTTGTACCCCGGATACTTTAGCAATAAATGTCAGCAATATTTTCATTGAAGACTCTGCTACCTTGAAATTAGGACGAATCATTTTTTATAGAGAATTAAGAAAAACACCATTGACAGATTCATTTTTCCGATGGGCTGGACGGCTCCAGGGACGGGCAAGCCCCAGAAATATTTTTATTAGGGACTCTGCCACATTTGAATTTCGACAAATCGTTTGTTATGGTGAATAAAGTAATACACATTTGACAGATTCATTTTTCCGATGGGCTGGACGGCTCCAGGGATGGGCAAGTCTCAGCAATATTTTTATTAAGAACTCTGCCACCCTGAGATTTGGACAAATCATTTGTTATAGAGAATGAAGAAAAACACCACTGACAGATTCATTTTTCCGATGGGCTGGACGGCTCCAAGGACAGGCAAGTCCCAGCAATATTTTTATTAAAGACTCTGCCACCCTGAAATTTGAACAAGTCATTTGTTATAGAGAATGAAGAAAAACACCATTGACAGATTCATTTTTCCGATGAGCTGGACAGCTACAGGGACGGGCAAGCCCCAGAAATATTTCTATTAGGGACTCTGTCACATTTGAATTTCGACAAATCGTTCGTTATTGTGAATAAAGTAATACATCATTGACAGATTCATTTTTCCGATGGGCTGGACGGCTCCAGGGTTGGGCAAGCCCCAGCAATATTTTTATTAAGGACTCTGCCACCTTGAAATATGGACAAGTCATTTGTTATAGAGAATTAAGAAAAACACCATTGACAGATTCATTTTTCCGATGGGCTGGACAGCTCCAAGGACGGGCAAGCCCCAGAAATATATTTATTAGGGACTCTGTCACATTTGAATTTCGACAAATCATTTGTTATAGAGAATGAAGAAAAACACCATTGACAGATTCATTTTTCCGATGAGCTGGACAGCTACAGGGACGGGCAAGCCCCAGAAATATTTTTATTAGGGACTCTGCCACATTTGAATTTCGACAAATCGTTTGTTATGGTGAATAAAGTAATACACCATTGACATATTCATTTTTCCGATGAGCTGGACGGCTCCAGGGACGGGCAAGCCCCAGAAATATTTTTATTAGGGACTCTGCCACATTTGAATTTCGACAAATCGTTTGTTATGGTGAATAAAGTAATACACCATTGACATATTCATTTTTCCGATGAGCTGGACGGCTCCAGGGACGGGCAAGCCTCAGCAATATTTTTATTAAGGACTATGCCACCCTGAAATTTGGACAAATTATTTGTTATAGAGAATGAAGAAAAACACCATTGACAGATTCATTTTTCCGATGGGCTGGACAGCTCCAAGGACGGGCAAGCCCCAGAAATATATTTATTAGGGACTCTGTCACATTTGAATTTCGAAAAATCATTTGTTATAGAGAATGAAGAAAAACACCACTGACAGATTCATTTTTCCGATGGGCTGGACGGCTCCAAGGACAGGCAAGTCCCAGCAATATTTTTATTAAAGACTCTGCCACCCTGAAATTTGAACAAGTCATTTGTTATAGAGAATGAAGAAAAACACCATTGACAGATTCATTTTTCCGATGAGCTGGACAGCTACAGGGACGGGCAAGCCCCAGAAATATTTCTATTAGGGACTCTGTCACATTTGAATTTCGACAAATCGTTTGTTATTGTGAATAAAGTAATACATCATTGACAGATTCATTTTTCCGATGGGCTGGCCGGCTCCAGGGTTGGGCAAGCCCCAGCAATATTTTTATTAAGGACTCTGCCACCTTGAAATATGGACAAATCATTTCTTATAGAGAATTAAGAAAAACACCATTGACAGATTCATTTTTCCGATGGGCTGGACGGCTCCAGGGACGGGCAAGCCCCAGAAATATTTTTATTAGGGACTCTGCCACATTTGAATTTCGACAAATCGTTTGATATGGTGAATAAAGTAATACACCATTGACATATTCATTTTTCCGATGAGCTGGACGGCTCCAGGGACGGGCAAGCCTCAGCAATATTTTTATAAGGGACTCTGCCACCCTGAAATTTGGACAAATTATTTGTTATAGAGAATGAAGAAAAACACCATTGACAGATTCATTTTTCCGATGGGCTGGACAGCTCCAAGGACGGGCAAGCCCCAGAAATATATTTATTAGGGACTCTGTCACATTTGAATTTCGACAAATCGTTTGTTATTGTGAATGAAGTAATACACCATTGACAGATGGGCAAGCCCCAGCAGTATTTTTATTAAGGACTATGCCACCTTGAAATTTGGACAAATCGTTTGTTATGGTGAGTTGGCAGAGTCCTTAATGAAAATATTGCTGGGGCTTGCCCGTCCCTGGAGACGCCCAGCCATCGGAAAATGAATCTGTCAATGGTGTTTTTCTCCATTGCTGAAATTTATTGCTAAATTATCCGGGGTTTTACCTGTATAGAAAAATTACTTACAGAACCGATGTACACAATCTCAATGTGAGGAATAAGGGATTACTAACACCACCTAGTTCTAGACTTGAATTTTTCAGACGTAGCTTTAGTTATCAGATCTGTAGGGTTTATAACTCGTTACCGGAATATATTAAAAAAGCTGGAATGCAGCGGTTTCTTTCGGAATTGAGAAAATATTCACAAACCACACAATAAAATACTGTTTCTGGTAAGAGTGACCTCGTCCTATTTCAATTTAGCTTTAAAGAGATTGTTAGAAGTAGCAACCGTAGCGACTGTTCAAGGTTAAGTGGAAGAGCAATTAATAGTGACTTGTCACTATAAAAATTGAACTTCGCCTTTTATTTTCATGCAAATTGTAGTCAATTTTCTGTCTTCGTTTTTTTTTGTAAAATTACGGCATGAGAATAATAAAGACGTCAATTATTATTACTATTATTATTGAACCCGCACAGCGACTCAACGTTTTGTTAAGAGCTCATATTTTGTCTGGACTGAGAAAAAAGGATTCTACCACGGATATTTCGTTAGACAAAATCCCAAATGAACTACCAATACGTTGGAATAAAACTCGCATACAAGGTGCAAATAGAAATATGAATACCATTGCCAAAGAACAGCATTACAGTAGGAACAAGTACCTTGAGCCAGACTATTCACATCGAACATTGCACCCTCCTCAAATGGTTCAGACTCCTTTTTTTCCACGTACCCACAGTGTTCGATAGTTGGCAACTCGTAATATCCGGTATTGGGCGAAAGAATAACAGTTGAACATTTTTATTTATTTCAAGTTAATAATAGGTAAATAATATGCATCGCAAATAAAATAGATTCACTCCTCTTTCAACTTGTTTGATGTAGCAAAAACTTTCAAAATTAGAATCGATCAGTTGTCGATTGGGCCCAAAAGTCACGTATTGTGTCCGATCCTGGGAGATGTCTGGACTTCATCAATTCAGTATTTGCACGGTCCCATCGGATACATTCACTTACTTTACACAATGAAATTTATGACACACATAATACAGAATTGATATTTCCTTCGATGCTGTTCTGCTCTGGCAAATTATGTCGTAAAATTTGACGGTGGCGCCATAAATATTCCAATTCCAATATGGAGTTTTTATCGAGACCTCTATTGCCTATAAAATAGAAAACTTTGAAAACGCCGGAAGATAATAATGCAGAATATGAAAATTGAAGTATCTAATGTCCAGGGAGCGTTTTTATCAAACGAAAAATACACGGAAGTCATGAACGGACCATCAAACGAGGAGTGTTTTTAACATGATCCTTCGCCCACACAGGGGGGTAGATTGGTATTTTTCGGATCCCCGATTACGATTTTTTTGTTACTAGGCCCTAAATGAGAGGTGAAGTAGTTATTGATAATTGTATTGCAAACATGGCCATTTTTTCACTTTTTATACCAATCTATTCAAAACAAACCGAATTCGCCGAAAGAATTATTCTGAGAATATGGTCTTCATTTACATTGAGAAGCATATTTATTCAAAAAACATCTGAGATATATTTTTAGAACTGCAGAGACTTCATATTTTCCTCCATACCACCATGGAATATATTCTGCTGTTGATAATTTATGTAGATTTGTTGAACATTTATCGTGAGGAGCTGGATTATGGAACAATATCATTATTTCTCCATCATTGCATTTTTGGTAAAAATCCTGGATGTTTATTTTTCAATTATGATATTCCAATTCATATTTTGCGTGGGTTACGTCACTGGTGTTCACGTAGACCATGATGTTTTTTAATGGAACTGAAAACCTTGTGATACGTCATGTGAAAGGACTTTTGATTTGTTTATACTTGATGAGCGCATAAAAGAACCAAGCTTGTCTAGGGTTTTGAGATTGAATCGTTATCCTTGTGGGTGGAAATCTATTTCAAACTAACCTCTATTTCATTTTAGTTGTGTGGAAATATTCCATGGATGTTATCTGTCTGAATGAAACTTCCTATGAACAGAACAGAAGAAAAGCCATTACCCACTTCCTCAAGATTTCGTTCTCTTTTCAACAACATTCATGTTTCTAAGTATCGATGAAATTTTCTCGTTTTTGATTTGAATGATATTCGTAAAAATGAGTCCTGAGATTTCCAAATAGAATTTTTCCATGGAATATTTGCGGCAAACAATCCGTAGGTGACCTACGAACCGAAACGATTGGTATAATCGTTTTCTAGAACAGAAAAAAGAATCGTATATTTTTTCATCATTAAGTAGTTATAATTTCCGTGCTCCAACATTTTTTTCCGAGAGTAGATACCCTTGTTCAAACAAACATTCACAACAAATTTATGACAATATATTTGAAGAAAGAAAGTTTGTCATCTTGCACAGACAACCCGGAAAAAGTGAACCACATCACTTTCGAGCATTCATTTGAATCAGGTTTCATTAGGATGAAACAGTCACCTCTCCAGAAAGGAACGGCCAGATCTCAGCCTGTAATCAGCTGTAATAGCTAAAGGGCACTGATAATAATGAGGAGGCGAGAAAATTGAGTTATTATGTATCGATTCGAAGAGTATATGATTTCCAGTAAAAACGAGCTATAAAGATTTTATTATCTGATATAATTCCCTTGAGTCAACTATCAGGTAGAATATGGCTCTCAGTATTTCATTATTATTTGTGTTGGTTCAGCCTTCGTCGACTCATGAGAATTATTCTAACAAAGACGAGAAAATGGGCATGGACGGTGACAGGAACTGTCAGAGTGACAGGAAATAGAGAAAATTGTTTTGAACAAGTTCATTTTTTGACCTCCGGGAGAATATCCCTTCAATAGGAGGACCATTGTAATCAGATTGTGAATGAGTTGTGTCTGGAAGTTATTTTTTCCTTTAGACACATCACCAATCACTCGTAAGAACCCGACCCCAGAGGAATGGCTAGATAGGAGTCTCGAGCCAACCACTTCATGTTTCTCAACACTCTTGAAGACTACACTTTCCGCTCATAAAACGATTCATCAATGCATTTTTCGATAGAATATTGCTTATTAATAACTGTCTGACGTTGTTTTTAAATATTAGACTTTTTCCTGTGGCATCAATGCACCAAAGAGCAAAGAGGAAATTTTCTACAATAGGAATTATTTTTTCCTTGTTCGAATTGAAAATGAAACAGTTGAATAATCTGAAGGCACGCGAAAATTTAAAAATGTTAAACTGCATGGAATTTTGCCCCTTAGTATTATATGGAAATAAAGCCTAATTCACATGAGGACACATTCTTCAAAAAATCTTTACAGATAGTTTTGCAATTTCCTCAATGAATGATTGTTCTCAAGCCATTGAGTAGTTTTGTTATTGTCAACGTGTGTATTTTGAGGCAAGCATAGTTCAGTGAGTCTTGATCTAGAGTCTCATGCACAGATTACGAAAACAAGTTCAGGTGGGGAAAAATCAAAAAGTATTGCGTTACATTCCTGGGCGGATTCCTGAGTTGGTTGACTCCAACTATACAACAAAATCAGATGAAATAGAGAAAACAGAAGAAACTGCAAACGCAGAATCCTGTATTATCGACGAGCTGATGAAGGATAATCCATACTTGAATTGTTCGACACAAAACAACCAATAATAAAAATTTATCTCACCACCAAATTACAACACATCTCCTGAGCGAGAATCATTTTTCTTCGGAATGTATGGCGCTACATACCCTAAAACGACTCCATGACGCCTTTCAGAATACATGCTTTTATGTAACTAACCTGGAATTTTGAGAGAAATGAGAGCATTATATAAGTCTTCTGTCAATAGTGGCATCGTGAACTCCGAACTTCAGAGCATTTAAAAACGCATTTCATGTCATACAGACGTCAGAGTCAATTGGAACTAATGATACGAAATGTCTTAGCGCCGGACCTGTCGCTTATAAACGCAAAATAGTATGAGGGGTCGAAGAGAGAACGTCACTTTTCCAGGAAATCTCGTCATGCGTGAATGTTCAATGTCTGGAGGATTCTCCATGGGTGTGAGCGGGTATATATACGGAAGACACTTCATCGCGGGGCAGAGTTATTCAGAGTGGAGAGAGCTTTGAGATTGCTGAGTGCAGAAGTCGAAGTAGAGAGTTATTCGGATAGTTATAGTATTTTTCACAGTAAATGGTATTGGCTTATTAACTGCAATAAACTACCCGATTTAATCCCATTGTGTGGAAAATCATCTGGTAAAAGATGCAAATGTACTACAGGGTCAACTTAAGAAATTTGAATTTTGCATGATGTAGGAGATATACAAGTAATTTATTTAAATGTTACAATTCTATTCTATATTTAGTTCAGTGTCGCTATCGCTATCCTCATCTAAATTAATTATAATTGGCGCAATTGATTTTACAGAAAGGTTCTATGGGATTGAACACGCAGTAGTAGGGAGGTAGTCGTAACACTGTATGTCCCAATTCTTCTGCAATTGTATCACAAACATACGTTTTTTTTTAAAGGAAATGACTGCAGCACTTGTAAAAGTTCTTTTTTTGGATAATTTTCCTCAAAATATATGTCATTTACAGCCATGAAGTTTTAAATCTCCAATTTCGTATTCTTTGAGCCAGGAATTTTTTGCAATTGTCGACTATGATAGCTTGCGTTGTCCATTACTATAACGCTGTTTGGCGGAATGTTGGGTAACAGACAATTTTCAAACCAATCTTCAAAAAGCTCTGCTGTCGTATCTTCGTGATAATCAACACAAGAGTCCTTAATATTTTTGGCAGAAAGCCACATAGCGTTTGGGATCCAACCATTTTCTGATCCTGCGTGTAATATTGTGATTCTCTTCCCTTTATTTGATGGTGCTTTTGTTTTATACTTATCAGAGGAATCAGACCATCCTTTGGAAGGGGTGTCATGCGTGTCAAACCAAGTCTCGTCGAGGTAGAGTATTGACCGATTTTCAGACCGGTATTTTCTTATTGACGTTATATATCCAGAACGCCAGTTTATTGATTGTGTGGATTCCATTATCACTTGTCTCTTGTCAATTTTGCGATATTTAAAGCCCATTGCAGACAGAGCTCGCCAAAGAGAAGTGAGGCCACAGTTGATGTGAGTTTCGTCATTGATGAGCCGCTGTTTCAGACTTTTGATTGTAGGGACACGCTGCTCATCGTACATAGTGTAGATTTTTCGCCTCATCAAATATTTTTCCCAGTCGTCTAGACTTTTTGTGACACCGGAATCTTCACGCTTTTTTCTTGATTCCATGGAATTTTCAACAATTCGTCTAACTGAAGTCAAATTCGTCAAATTACTGGTTATTTTTGCTGCAGCACCCGCGTTATATCCTTGCTGAAGTAAAGAACTATACACATTTTTTATAATGATTTTTGCGTCACAAGATAAGTGATTCTTCTTTAACGAACCACTGGAAGAAGCACTATTACTTTTTATCCACGGACGCCACATACTGCCTATTCTGTACGTTGGGGTATGAAATCTTTGCTATTAATGTCTGTAATAACAAATAAATGTTATAAAATTATTGCACGCCGTAACACAAGTGATCACTTCCAATGAAATACAATGACTAAAATGAACAAGAAGTGTAAGCTGTAATCCTCTACAACCCCCTTTCTGAGAAACAAAATTACCTGAATTCGGCCCTTTTACATTTATGATGTGCATCTCGGATTTTACAACTTAAGGGTCTGATTGGTTTTATTATAATCCTTCAGTCAATACCATTTATTGTGAAAACTACCATATCAGAGTTTCGAGCTTAGTGGAGAGGCGGAGAGTTTTTCAGAGTTTTTATCGGGGAGAGCTTTGGTATTGCTTAGTGCAGAAGTCGAAGTAGAGAATTTCTATTAGAGACAGGTTTAGTACAGAGTGTTTGATAGTTAGCGGAGCAATTTGAGTGATTGTATTGTATTGCGATAAAGAGTTGTAATGAAAGTGGTTTAGTGTTGTTTGGAGTTTTAATAAACGAACCCAAGAAAAAAATCGTAACACTATCATAGAAGTCTACGTTTTACTATCTCCACTCTCAACTGGAATGGAATAACCGTCTTTAGAGCCTTCGGAGGTGGTTGTTGACCATAAGGGCCAGTTTTTCAATACAAGGATAAATGAGTTATCTGTCAGATAGATGGAAGGAGAGAAAAAAACTGATGGTTATTTTAATCTGACAGATATCTTGCATTGAAAAACCGGTTAGCGGAGCAATTTGAGTGATTGTATTGTATTGCGATAAAGAGTTGTAATGAAAGTGGTTTAGTGTTGTTTGGAGTTTTAATAAACGAACCCAAGAAAAAAATCGTAACACTATCATAGAAGTCTACGTTTTACTATCTCCACTCTCAACTGGAATGGAATAACCGTCTTTAGAGCCTTCGGAGGTGGTTGTTGACCATAAGGGCCAGTTTTTCAATACAAGGATAAATGAGTTATCTGTCAGATAGATGGAAGGAGAGAAAAAAACTGATGGTTATTTTAATCTGACAGATATCTTGCATTAAAAAACCGGTCCTAAGCTTCCAAATTTCACGCAGGAAGGCAGCTGTTACATTTCTGAATTTATTTCTGCATTTTGTAGTCTCATAATCAAAACGATAGAGAATATTTGTTTTCCATAATTCAATCTGTACATGTTGTGTAACCAAGTTTTGAAACGCGAATCGAGGGTTGAAAGTAAACATATTAGTTTCGCCTGTGGATTAATAAATTTTCAGTTATATTAAACTTGTCACGTGCCGGAATTGCCCTTCAAGGATTATTCCATGAGTCCAATTTATAATCCGGGAAATATTCATTGAAAAACCAAGCATGCGAGATTTCATTACTTATTCGGAATGATCAGCCTCGAATGGAATACTAGATGCAATTTCGAAATGTTTGTCGGTTTGAATATTTGTGAAGGTCTCTATTTCGGAATTTTAACGAAAATTGCTGACTTTCCGGAAAAATTTTATACCGGCAGATCAGCAGTATGGTTTTAGAAATTGCCGGTGAGTTTAGTTGGCCAATGCACAGAGCTATGATTATACCGGTTGCCAACGAAATCATTTGAAACGGCACCATTCATTGGTTTGTGGGGTTGGAATCAATAGTTTGGAGAGTATGGTTCATTGAAGAGTTACTTTCATCGAACAAAAAAAGGCACGTCACTTCTGGTTTGGCAGAATGTCGAACTGAGCCAAAAACTTCAAATAAAAACACATACATTTTTGTAGGTCATTCGATTGAACATAAAATTCTCTTCTCGACGTTATAATACGAGCAGGCTTTCCTATTCAGAATGGCTGCATGGGAGTCACTTTGTCCAAATTGAATATAGCTACACTATGACACCATTGTCAAAAAACTTGTTGAAATAGAAAACAAAGGGGTTTGTTCAGTTTTGGAAAGAAACTTCAAACACTGATTATTCTTGACTTATTCACACACATTTTAATCGAAAACTCAAAAATAACAAAATGAATTATTGAGAATTTTTGGTGACAACATTTCACATTTTCAAGATGTTGGTAGTGAGCTTGTCGAACTGACCAAAACTGTTTCAATTCAAAGCGAAGTTTCGGTTTCATGGGTGCTCAGTTGATTCTGACTATTGCAAAAAATGTTTTGCACATTATATCGATTCCCTCTTTTTGAGTTTCGTTCATAGATTGTCTTGCTGGTCATGAGTTCATAGCCAGTAAAATAACTCACTCACTCATTTTATTAGCATTATTTATGCATCACCGTACCATGACAAGTATGACAGCTACGCGTTCAGTCAGACACACAATGAAGTTATATATAAAAGTCGTAGAGGATTTTGATATCTCCAAAACTACATTTATGTTATTTCCATTTGGATTCGGTTCTTACAAAAACATCGCAATATAATTTGAAGAATATGTTCAGTGGATATTTTTATCCAGAATAACTGTCAAAGAATTGGCCGTACGGAACTTGATTGTCTACAAAAAAAACCTTCAATCATGTGGAAAGCACGGCCCAATCCCTAACTATCTCCCATATAAGAACAATATTAACTTATTAAACTTAGTAAACGGTAGATTGGAAAGTCGTTCCTATAGGTCTGATATCATTACCCATATCAGGACATAGAATGAATGACAGAGAATGAATTAAACAAATTCTAGATATAAGTTCAAACAAACAAAAACTCCAGTGTAACGTACCATTTCAAGGACAAACAAGAAATACATCAATCCTATTGATTTTGAAAATTGCTAGATTCACTTCCTTGGTAGTTTTTTGGGTTCTGAACCTACCACAATCTGAAAAAATAAGAATTGATGATGGAATCCATACAATTGTAGAAGGGCAGATTTTTAATCTACCCCTATAAGTTGGTGCATTGAATAAAAAACAATTCCTTCTGAATGAACCTTGGGTACAGGACAATACGAAACAAGGAACTCTAATGTATTAGAGGTGCCTGTTCATCAACTAAAAAGCACTGTCCAAAGTATATGGCTATACGTATATTCAACCGTTTACCAGACTGCTTCAAAGAGTATTCACCAACTAGATTCAAGAATCAGATAAAGGTAATTTTGACACAAAAGGCATACTACTCATTGAAAGTATTTTGAGGACAAAAACTTCACATGACGGCTTTTATCTGTTTTTCCGATTTCTGTGACAAACAAATATTATTTTTTATTTTTCTAAATGTAATTTTAAGTTTTCATATATTTGTTGAATATTGATTATGTTATATTTGTTAAATAAGGAATATTGAGAGAATAAACATTGTAAGCTTGTACTCTTAGTGAATATCCTCTGTAACAACTTACTGCTCAACATGATTACAGGCTAGATTTTTGTAGATTTGGTACATTCAAGTAGATGTAAGTAGGGTTAAGTGTATATATATACTGTTTGCTTTCCATACTTCATGAATTACTGTTATTGGTTTATCCGTAAATAAATACCATGTGATTGTGTGCTGAATATACCGATATTATATTTTTATATTACATTTTTAATATGTATAGTTTTATTTGAATTTTGATTTGAATACTGAAATTCTTAGATTGATGTATAAGTATATATGTGTATATCTGTTTTTTGTGATTTATTGTATAACACTTTTTTATTTTTATATGAATATTATGACTTGTTCTATATCGTAAGTGTATGATCTTAAAGAACCAATAAAACATCTATCTATCTATCATCTATCTACCAGTCAGCAACTTCGCGTCAATCTAAAATTTGACTACAAAAGAAATACAACTAATATTTAACAAAATAATACCGTTTTCAAATCTCTTCCACGAATATTCTCTTCAGAAGGAACTGTTATTTGAAGAGCGCAGCAACTCATCTACACTTGTATAGATTCCAACATCAATTTTTACTTTTCCAGATTGTGGTACAAAATAATCACATTCGAACAGTAGCTAGATTCACATTTTCTCGGTGTGAGTTTTACTAATTTGATAATCTCTGGAACATATCACCCTATAAGTTTTTCTTCAATAACAAAGAAGTGTTCTGGGAAAGGGTATCTCGCTCATAGCTGCCTTTTATTGAAGTTCATCAAACACTGACTACTGTCGAAGATAAAATGCACCCACCCTACTAATAACAAACCAGAGTACATTCGTGTATTTCTATTTGCAGCTTCCATTACTTCAGCTGAAGCTACTAATGAAAACAGCTGTTATAGAAAAAAAAGACAGAGAACCGTATTTCTGGGTCATCCATTTCCATGAAATAGTTACATCGAATGAACTGACTCTTATTCTCAATGGAGTAACCTGTTGCTTTAATGCAGCCTTTTAAGAATGAGCTTTCGTTATACCTTCAGTAATAAACCTGCTACTGGAATGTGACGATGGATATTAAATACTGCAGAATTGATCTACTGATGTGTCGGGGTTCAGTTGGACGAAAATCAATAGTTCTAGCTATTCTTCTTATACGAATTGAAGATACAGTATTTCATTTGATGCATCGGACACTGGTTTGAAACAAAGTTGGAAAATAGTAGAGAGAGAAGTTTTTGACATGTATATATATATATATATATATATATATGTATATACATATGTACATACATATATATATATATATATATATATATATATATATATATATATATATATATATATATATGAAGAGCCCAGGGGAAAAACCCCGTCATTGACTTTAAGTTGATTTCGAGAACAATTAATTTTAAAGTTTACCAACTAACGGAAACTTCGAAAACGATTAAAAAAATACAAAAAATGTTTTATTTGAACCATCAACTATGCAGATTCACAATATGTTTCCCCGATAACCATTTTTCAAACAAAAATGATATTTTATACAAAATTTCGAAGTTAAAATGCCAAATTTAACCCTCTTTTACCCCAAAACCAAACAATTGAAAGAAGGAAATATTTTAAAGAATGCAAAAATGTATCTTGATACTCACAAAATGGGTGTTCCTAACACAAACATTTTCTTTGCACAATTTTCACACAGTATTACATAAAATTTACCCAACATTTACACAAAGAAAAAAGATTTTTTTAACCAACGAAAAATAATGTTCCAAAAATTGTGAAAGTCGCCGAAATTGAAATATTGGCAAATTCAGCCGTCTTCTTCTGGGTTTGTAGCATCAATGGGAGGGTCGTCGATGTAATCGTCGCCATCGTCGCCCTCTGAGGCAAGTCCATCCGACCTCAAGCTTTGGTGAAAACTCCCCGCTTCAGGTTTTTCCAAAAATTGTGAGAGGTGAAGGCGATCTTTGAATTTGGCGGCTTTAATAGGGAGGGTCCCATCTTATTATCTCTTCAGTTCCACGACTGGCTTCGGAAGTTTTTTTTTGTAGTCTTCGTCAAAGTTTTCGTACGCAGAAGTGAAACCAATAAAGAAGAACTTCTGTACGGACCAGACTATGTTGCTTTGTGGTAAACCAAATTCTTGCTGGTGGCACTCATTTTGAGCACCCTCATTGGTCTGGTGGGAAAAGGACATGTCTTTTTGAGGTAAATGGACGACAGATGTTGTCCAATTATGGAAAAACTCTGTGAAACACACACACAGCGAACGCCGCGGCGTTGGGTGGGGGCCTTTTAAATTGCAATGATGGGGTTCTTCCCCACACGCGCTGTCGATGACGGGGTTTTTCCGCAGTATAGCTAATATTCAACACATTCTATTGTTAGGACGACGGGGTTATTCCACAAAACTGAGTGCGTCGTCGGATTCTACTCCTCAAAATCCTTTAGAAACCAATTCAAACCTAATTCACCCCAAGATGTCGATTACGGGTTTTTTCCTCTGGCCTCTTCATATGTATGTGTATATATATATATATATATATATATATATATATATATAGTGAATCTTTTGGGGTCAGTTGTGTTGGGCTATATCACAAAGAAAACTCTTTGTTATTCGTCAAGCTTTCGGCAATCTTCATTGCCTTCCTCAGGACGTCTAGAATACATAACAATTTATCATATGATAATATAATGAAATGGTTAATTACTAACGTGAGATTGAATAAAATATGAAGGTGACGTTTAAATAAATTTAGACATATGACATAATTTCAGTTCTAGATTACAGTGGAAAAGTCGAAATTGAGGGTGAATTTTTCTTATCCTTCTCATATTTTATTTGTCCGTAATCACGGAGATATATATATACACATATATATATATATATATATATATATATATATATATATATATATATATATATATATATATATATGTATGTATATAAGACAACAAAATATATATATATATATATATATATATATATATATATATATATATATATATATATATATATATATATATATATATATACATTTATGTGGGCAAAATTTTGCATTGATTTTTTTTTTCAGAAAGACTTCTCTGATATCGGTTTAGATTTTCTTTCTGATGCTTGCTGACTTACTTGGCTATCGAGTATGTCGAGTGATTTCAGCATAATGTTACTGTACTTGATCTCTGCTATGAGTTTTCACTTCTACACCTGAGATTCCAATCATTCCTATAATCGACAACAATGAAGATATTCAACTACCGTAATCAAGTTTTACGAATCAGAAAACTAATACCTTTTCTGGAAAAGGAACAGCCCTGTCCTATTAATATCTATCAGTAAATCGTATCGAACGATATTGTTGAATGAAGACATCAAACTTGATGGAGGCGTGATACATAAAAAATGGAGCATCAATGATATTTTTACGACCGACTAATATAATATGAAATGTTAGTGAAGATGGTTCATCTAACTTTGTCAATATGATTTACTCTGTTGAAACCGGGCGTTCTCGCTAGAACGAGTCAGCTCACTAAATTAGTAGCCTCTTTCTGATGCGTCAAAATAATTGATCACTTCTCAAAAATTTTTCGGTTATCACTTGACAATGATGGGGAGTAACAGTAATTGAAACGTCGTCAATGCACTCAACTTTGAACTTGCTTTCAACATTTTCCTTTTTTTCTTTCATTTCGTCGATTTTATTATCTATATACACACAGTGCTTTTTCAATGTCTCCCCCTTTTATAAAATTGAAACTTGGGATAATGAAATTGATACATAAATACGGCAAGTGTGCTGATATCTCCAAGAATCAGCTACTCAAATTCTCAAGAATAAATCAACAAATTTGTTTAATCATGTCACTATCAGTATACTTTTTGGTAAAATTCATGGTCGACCCCAATGATGAAGGTCTATTACGTTCTATTTTATGAACTGGAAGGCACTCATGAACAGGATGAAACAAAATTCCCCATTTGAGATTGTTTCATTTTTTTAATTTATTTCATTTTTTTAAATTTTTATTTTTATTCAATCATCATGTGATTTGTTATAATTTATGAAACTGTATTTTAGATTCATCATTAAATATATTATTGAATGTGGAAAAAAAATTTAAAAATATAAGTTACTGAAATGAAAGTAAAGATGCCGTGAAATCAATTAATTCGAAATATTGACAAGTTTTATAAAGGCACACAATTGAGTATGGATTTTTCAAAAAAATATACTAGTAGTGTCGAGATTAGACGCACTCAACACCTTGTTTTTCAAATTCAGTGAGTCCAAAAGTTTTTTCTCAAGTTGAAATGCAGATTTATAATTCTGATAATTCACAGACATTCAATCGCCTTTCATCATCTCTGCGGATAATTTCTAGTTTTAGAAAAAAAGCCCACAACTACAACGTAATATGTCATGTTGTATCTTTTTTTTCGTGTGATATCGGTAGACCAGGATATACCCTCTTGAGTCCGATTATCCAGATACATCTACTCATTTCGAATAGGAAATGAGTGCGAAAATCTCTTTAGGCCAGTTGTCTAAGGAATTTTCTCTCGTAAATGCCACGTTTCATTCCTGAGGAAAAGCATAGAAAGTTTGTAACAGAACCTATATTCTAACTCGCATAAATCACTTGAAAACTTATGAGAAATTCTCGGTTATATAAGAATGAATATAATATATGCTCTGAAATATAGATCCTCAATAAATTTTCGTTTCATTTGAATTTATAATATTTGTTTTTTATAAGGATTCGTTAAATCATTCTACCCTTGCAGTAATGCAAACACACTCTGATACTACATAAGTGAATGTTTGTATGTGTATATATTCCTTAATATATGTATGATTATGAAATTATGGATTGTGAAACTTGTTGAGTACGTCATGATTTTGTGAACAGTGTCGACGGAAAAGAACTCACAGACAAGCGCTTTTTTGAGTAGTACTGCATTTATTTTCCTTTTCCTGCAATTTCATGTATCTAATCTCTTCTTTTCCTCTTTTGGAGGCGAAGTGTTGTTCTACATAAAATCCCATATATCATTCAAACCGTTTTACATTTCCCCATCAAATAGTAAACTGGAACAACTGTGGATAACTCTAACACTTAGCAAATGAAAAATTGTAATAGGTGTTGTCTACCGACAACCTGGATCGAGTATCGCTAGGTTCATCAATGAATGAAGTCATCGAAAGAGCTTTTATTGAGGGGGAATCAGTTGTGTTACTGGGATATATCAATATTATTCTACTACAACTCGCCGGATTCTAGAAGCTTCACCTCACAGTTCAGTAATTCCGGGCTGATTCAGATAGTGGAACATCCCACCAGGATAACTATACCTCAGAATCTCTCATCGACGTAATCTGTGTCGGTGCAAATTTGGAAACTGGTGCCTTTAAAAAGAGTGATATCTCTGGGTTTGCAGATCCTGTAATGTATGTTTCGATTCAACAATTCATAAGAATGATATTGTACACTTTTGAGAATTCAATAGATTAGAGATAACCCTTTTCGAAGTACATGCCATCAATCGCGATAAAATACATTCATGAAATATACAATAGACCAAAATTCGAATAATTTTAGAATTCATCAAACTGGGGTTTCAATACTTCATTCACCCAGATTGCATCAACAACTACTTTCTGGGCGTCGCTGGCCCATCTGCCATTGATAATAACTTACCTAATCATTACACAAACAATGTTCTCGATGATACTGTGAAATTCACTGTCAGAGAAGTAACATCCGAAGATATTTCTGATGCTTTGGAATCAGTGAAATCCCGAGCCGTTGGCTTCAACAATATTAAATTGAAAATGACAACACTTGTCTTTCCATACTGTATAGATGAGATAAAAAATATATCCAATACGATTAGTTCTGAAGGGATCTTTCTAGAGATTCAAAAAATTGGTATCATTATACCTACACCTGAAGTATCTTAACCAAAGGATCTTAGTGATTTGCGACATATAGTAATTTTGCCAGTTTTCTCTGAATTTTTCGAGAAAGTAATATCCAATCAGATAACAAACTTCCTGTAATCGAATAGCCTATTACCAAATATGCTATCTGGATTTCGAAAGAAGGATTGTATTCAATCGACTTTACTAAAAGTAACCAATGATATCGCGAGTCAACTGGACAAGTCCATTTCCACAAATCTGGTACTTCTAGATCAGAGCAAAGTCATTGATCATGTTAACTTCAGCCTCCTATTAGCCAAATTACACTTTCTCGGATTCCAACCTTACTTCTTGCAACTGATGCAAAGTTATTTAAGAAATGAACTATAGAGAGTTGTTCTCGATAAGAGTATCTACGGATCCAAATTTGGAACAGTTTCAAGTAGTGTTTCCCAAGGAAGCATTCTGGGCCCTATAATTTTTACAATTTTCATATTTGATCCGCCAACTGTTTTGAAATTCTCACAAGTACACTTATATGCTGATGATATTGAAATCTATATACCTCTCAAGAACAGATCATTTGGAGAAAGCGTAGCAAATATCTAACATGACATTGATGAAATTGTGCATTACTCTGGAAACCATATCAACCCCAAAAAAACTTTTGCACTGTGCATAGGCTTGTACTAGACAAATATCTGAAGTTCAAATAAATTTTATATTCGAAATCAGTGATGAGAATAGAAAGTGGGTGACATCAGCAAAAAATCTTGGAATTCAATTCGATAACCATTTCCATTTTCCTCTCATGTCAGTGAAGTTTTCAGCAAATCTATCTACAGACTGAAGTCTATCTCTTCTATGGAGTATGAAAAGAGTACCAATAACAAGTTGCTTTCGTAAAATCATTGATATGCCCTTATATTGATGACTGCTGCACTGTACTTTATAATTATCTTCCGCGATATAACAAAGGTAAATTGCAACGTATTCAGAATGCATGCATGCACTTGATATACAATATTCCCCATGGAGAAAATGTTAGCCTTCACCTTGCAGCTAAAGAACAAGCGAACATTGAAATCTTTGTGCAATATTTGGCATAAATTAATCAATTGGGATCCAAAATATTTTTATGAACTGATCAGCAAAACATCAGATGATCATCATGTATACCGTGTGTCACAGACGCATGGTACACCCCCGTTTTCTCCTTTGTTTTTTTAGCTATATTTTTGAAATTCGGAACATTGAATATGCTCACTGAACAGCATTTTTCGACATGTCTGAAAGAAAAAAACAACTTCCAATTTTTCCGGAAATGACATCAACTTTCGATTCTTGAATGGGACACCCTGTATATTGTTACATGATCGGCTAGGGATGATCATGAGGAATCCAACGATACCAGGTTTGATGATGTTATCTCCAATGACTGCGGAGATATCGCCATTTATATTATCCATAAGCTCAATGAGTGGGAGAGAGAATTGGATTGACCCGCCAGTAAAGTTTCTCTCTCCTACTCGTTGCGCTTATGGATAATATAAATGGCGATATCTCCGCAGTTATTGGAGATAACATCATCAAACCTGGTATCGTTGGATTCCTCATGATCATCCCTAGCCGATCATGTAACAATATACAGGGTGTCCTATTCAAGAAACGAAAGTTGATGTCATTTCCAGAAAAATTGAAAGTTGTTTTTTTCTTTCAGATATGTCGAGAAATGCTGTTCAGTGAGAATATTCAATGTTCCGAATTTCAAAAATATAGCTAGAAAAACAAAGGAGAAAACGGGGGTGTACCATGAGTCTGTGTCACACGGTATATAAGAAATGACCCATTTGCTGTACCAATTCGTTGCACCTCTGAATTCGAAGGACCACACTATCCCAATCGGATACCGGATATTGTGATATACCTGGTTCATGCAACGATCATTATAATTACATCAACATAACATTATAAGAAAAGTTGAACACCCATTTTATAGTGGAAGCGTTCATACAACACATTAGTGTATTACAATTACATTAGCCGCAACTTCCAATTTTATTTCCATTACATTAAGATTCATAGTGAAGACAGCAAACGCGCATGTGCAGTGACGTGTCATTTGACGGTTTTAGGTTATGGGATGTTCATTTCTGTGTTTATATTATCAGCATTCAGCAATATTATGGATCAAAGTTCCTTAATAGAATTAGTTCGTCAATATGAACATCTTCATAATGAAAAACGTAAATATTTAGTTGTTCTAAAGTTGTTCTAAAGTTGTTCGTTTTCGTTAACCAGCTGACGAACGTCAACCCTCAGAAGTCGGAACTTGTGCGAGCAATGGATCAACGAGGCCTTACCTTTTAACGTGCGATTACCCAGCATTTCAACAACAGATTCATAATGTAATATGTGTTGCAAGAACGGCAACATTCTCTTAGTGAAAATATCATGATGATGTAATCATAATGATTGTTGCATGAATAGCCTTTACGGAATTGTAATTGACATTTAAGCACAATAAACTTCACTTTCGTTATTATTATTATTGAAATATACAGTAATTTCGTTGGATTCGAATGGAACACCCTGTATATAATTGAAAATTCAAGAAGCTGTTAAACGTTGCGTGTACCTAGCTTGTCAAATTTCGGATTGATGAGCATTTATTTGTGAAAATTTCCTTTCAGACATTAGAGTTGTCGACATTTTTGTATTCGCTTCTGTTATTTTCAGGAAATTATGCTAATAAGAATGAGGGCTCGAACCATGATTATTTTGACCGTCGGATATACTTTTTCGTGTGTTTTTTTTGATAAAATCATCAGCAAGAAAAGTTCATTGAAAGGTATCCGAATCTAGCGCCAATGACCCTCAAGATATTAATAAGAATTCAGAAAAATCTAAATGCATTTGGATCGACTTTAAAGGCACCAAGAAATTTGCCTCTTAGCATATTTTAACGCATTTTCCGAGTCATCGATAAAAAGTGCTCAAGAACATTTGGGTATAAAATATTCATCGTTTCAAAGAATCTTCAGAAGACATAAAATGCATAGTTATGAATTCACCAAAATTCACGCGATGAAGCCTCAAGACCCACAAAAGAGAGTTGATTTTGTAAAATGATGTTGTTTTACGAATATGGAATGAAAAAATTGTAATTATTGGTCCAGTGAAAATCCTCACATCACAAAAGAAGCCGGATTGACAAAAAATAGTTTTAATATCTTCTGCATGCTAATGGACAACAATTTGAGGTACGTGATTGACGATCGGTGGATGAGGCGCTTGGGAGCATCGAATTGGCCAGCGACATCACCCGATCTTAATCCATTAGATTTTTATCTGAGAGGAATGTTCAAAGGAAAAGTTAACAAAACACCCGTACGTTCGAGAGATCAGTTGTTACAAAGGGTTACCCAAACCTTTGAAGATTTGGATCCCAATGAAATCAGACCTGCCACGAGCGAAGCAGTCAACACACGTATTTGTGATTGGGAGTGAACGGCCAGCGATTCAAACAAATTTTGATTTCTTCTCCGTGCTATTTTGAATTTTCACCAATAAATGCTCATGAGTCCGAAATTTGACTTGTTAGGTATACTCATGATATACATAGAAAGAAAGGAAATAATATACATGATGTTCCATTTAATCAACTTTCGGTCACTTTTTGAAGCAAACGAAAGAATTATATTTCTTTACCACCCTGTATTGAATTTACGGAGATTAGGCAGATGTGTGGGAAGTTCGTCGAATTCTCTTTCTGACGCTTTGCAGTTTTCTTAGTTTGATGCAGTAGTTCTCGAGAAAACAAGTTTAGAACAATGATCAGCTGAGAATCTAAAGTTACGCTTGTTTCACTTTCATCAATATTCATCATCGTGTAGGTCGTACGGCTTTTATCTAGGACCAGGGCCAATGTACTTTGAATTCCTAGAGGAATCTGTCTATCCCGCGTTGACAGAAATCTTTGAAAATAATGAGCGTTGTAGTGGTATCTAAATGAAACCTGGGAGATGGATCGGCCGAGGTGGAGCAGTGGAGTGGCCCGCAAGGTCACTAGATTCAAGCCTGTTGGATTGTTTTCTGTGGGGTCACTCGAAGAGTATCATCTATAAAACTCAGCCAGATTCTTCAAAAGATTTTCGTCAACGGATCTTTGTTGAATGTCGGAATATTACACCTGTTATGCTCCAGCAAGTCCGCAATCGTTTTGAACAAAATCCCTATTCACTGCAAGAAAGCAGGAGGTCAACATTTTGCAAACTTGTTGAGATAAAAAGTAAAATAGTAACCACAATTTTCATTTTATTTTTTTTATACACCCCTGCTCCTTTTATGTATCGAACACTTCGAAAAACAGTTTTTTCTCAAATAATTGCCATGAAAACAATTTTAACAATTCATGTTCAAAGTTGATAGGAATTAATGCCAACGTTGACTTGTTAGTATACTTACAATGATTACTCGAGAACTACTGCATCAAATTAAATAAACTGAAAAGCGTCGGAAAGAGAATTCGATAACCTTCACATGCACCTCAACTCCATTAAAGATTTGAGGGTTGGAGCAAACCCCTTCGAGGGGATTGCAGTGGCAAGTTGAGAATATGTGAGAAAGACATACCATTAGCAAAAAAAAATCGACGGGTCCGAGCGTTTTTTTTTCTGCAAACGAAAAATATGAAATATCGGCCTTGTTTTATCTTCGCCGGGCCATCTTATATATATATATATATATGTATATTTGATCGGCTAGGCTTCCGCGGTCAGAAATGTGCTGGCTGGAACTTCCGGTTGATCCTCGATCTCCAGTGATGATAGCCAGCTAGTGAGACAACTCAGACCTAGACGCAAGGTCACTCAGTCTTGAAAATGGCTCCGAAATGGGAGTCGAAACGTAGACAAGTAAATCTTTCCAGACGCGGATCAACCGGAAGTTCCAGCCAGCATATATATATATATAAATATATATATATACAAGGGTTAGAAGGGTTGGAAAAACCGTCTAAATCCGGAAAATCCTCATGCAATGAAAATTAACCTTGGGGTTGCAGTCACAATTTGAGTTTGGCCTGATATAGTGAAACTCTTTATTAAATTGTCGATCTTTCGAAAATCTTTATTTTCTTTTTCAAGACATCTGAAAAACAGTGTTCATTGTTACATATAGCACTCAAACATGTTAAAATCGAACTTACTAATAAAATATCCTCCTAGTGATATTTCTTATCAGAAACATTCACAAAAACTGGAAAACATGTCTCCGAAAATATCCTCCTAGTGATATTTTCGGAGACATGTTTTTCAGTTTTTGTGAATGTTTCTGATTAGAAATGTTTTTTCTGTTTGTGATGGACAAGGATTTTTCATCTGCTGTTTTATATCTAACCTCACATTAGTAAGTTCAATTGCAACATGTTTGAGTGTTATATGTAACAATAAACACTGTTTTTCAGATGTCTTGAAAAAGAAAATAAAGATTTTCGAAAGCTGGACAATTTAACAAAGAGTTTCACTATATCAGGCCAAATTCAATTTGTGACTGCAATCTCAAGGTTAATTTTCATTGCATGAGGATTTTCCAAATTTAGACGGTTTATATATATATATATATATATATATATATATATATATATATATATATATATATATATATATATATATATATATTTCAGGAGATACTGATGAAAACATTCCATCTACTGTTCGATATAACTATGTATAGACTTGAAGTATGGGGAAGAACTGAAGAAATCTCGTCCATAATAGTTATTCCACGTATTATTGAGTTGACGTGGCAAACATGGCTCTATTTTCATATCGGAACTCGTATCAAAGATATAACAAATATGATGTAAACAGCAAGGAACATTATCTTTACCTTCTGAGCTGAGACATAACGTGGTGCATCAAGGTGGCTTCTTCTTGAAGTGCATTAAACTGGACAATGTCGTTTTCTAATTCATTTGCCAATTCATCCAGAAACTCCACAGCTATTTCGTCTTCGAACACTGGCTGTCTGATGGTGGTCACCCATCTGTACACAAACTGGATGACTCTTCTCTTACACGCTAGCACGAATTCTCGATCCTTATTTGTAAACTCTATCCTATAGGTAGGGTAGGTTAAGGAAAAAATTGGTTTCGGTTAACTGGAATCCAGAGACTGTTAGAGTACCGACATCAGTTGGGTCAGAGAATTATTGTGTGTGAGAGCGCGCGTATGTGTGTGGGTGTATACGAAATGAATTGAAAAATTTATATATATATATATATATTTATATATATATATATATATATATATATATATATATATATATATATATATATATATATATACATATGTATATATATATAAATCTTATTTTGTGGTGGGCATTTCGAATTGAATGCAAATTGTGATAGACCAGAGAATTTGATAATCTATTTATCAGTTTCCTGATTCATCTTGCTTCATAGCAAAACTTTCAAACACTTTCTCTTAATATATATATATATATATATATATATATATATATATATATATATATATATATATATATATATATATATATATATATATATATATATATATATATGTATGTTGGTCTAATCTCAAGTGACGATCTGAATAAATTGCTGAGTATTTGATTCTTTCACAGGTCTTATTAGGAGATTCTGTCCAATATCCAAGTCATAGCACAATGACTATGAATAGTGAATATTGTTTCCTTGAAATGTATTGAAAGTAGTCTGGTGTCGAACCAGTTTTTTGAATGCGCCATTTATTATCTATTTTTCATATCATACTCATTTTTAGCTGAATGGATGATGACTGTATCAACAGCGAAGCTAATGATTTGCCCATCTTTCTCTTGCGCAAATTATTGAGATATATAGTGAACGAAAAGTTATTGTTTATTCAGAAATCATTTTGTTGTTCATTTTAACATTTGGCTTTCTATCAGATCTGTCAGATAGCTCCTGAAGAGGTTGTAGGTCTGTGGGCTGTACCTCTGATTCCATCATCATACAGAGTGGCCAGTAAAAAGGAGTGGTCTACGGTATCAAGAGTCTTCTTCAAATCTATGGAAACACCAGCTATCATCCGAACATGAGCTCTATCACCCTCTCTCTTCCAATTGAGGAAAACCTTTTGCTAGATCAAGGTCGTTTCCCCTCGTAGATTGCATCATAGTAAACTATAAACGAAATTACCTCTTACAAAATTATCTCATGGAAGCTGAATTATTTCAAAATACGGAATGTGCTAAAAATATTTCCCCAATGGAAGGAAAAATATTTCAGATGACTATTCAGCAGTAACGACGAAAAGTGTGTTTGAAGCAATTTCATCTATGCTCTCATGGACAGCTGGGAAGTTCTCCACAAAAATATCAGTGAACCCAAGAGGCAGTTTCTTATGTATCCTGTGGGTATCATTATTTGCAATATCCAGAGGATAAAACACAAGAAGGAAACATCGAGGTAAACCACATCAATATCCGATGAGATTTTTCTAATGAATGATTCGTGAACACGGACAGTTTTCAAACGTGAGGTCATTCAGTATATGTGTAGTAGTTGCAATGTTGAATGAGCTGAACAAATATTAAATTTTTCCATCGTGAATTTTATGAAAAAAAGGATATTTTTTATCTAATTCTTCTAGGAGTTGATGGTTTGGCATGAAAACGATGTGGGTGAGAAGGAAATCGTCCAAAAATGGGTCTTGAGCAGTACTTATAATTAAGTTCTCTCCCCCACCACCAATGCCTCGTCCATCCAGTCTTGTTTCTAGAAGATGCTCGAGCATTTTCTGCGGTGTACCTGCCATCACAGTATATCTGGAAATGATAAAAAATGTTGGTATTCACTCTCAATGCTTCAAGGATTAGAGGTAATTTTTTCCCTTCTAAAAACTTTCTTTGGAAATAAAAGTTATTATTATTATTATGATGATTATTTAATATCGTAGGAATACGAAAATTGGCACATCAAATGTTTGCAATCTCCTATACTCTAGGTATTATCTTTTTTTTCTTCTGGAACCTGCAGATTATTAATTCCGACTATTTATTTCGTATTCACCGTTATCATCACCCCTCAACGAATATAACAAGGTTTTTCGATTGCTTGAGCTGTCTGATATAAAAAATATATATTTTTTTCACATTTTATACGTTCTTCCAACTGTTATTTCTTAGTTTATGATTCCTTCTCGCCTTTGTATTTGAACTTCCTATAACCTCTATCGTCAATATTTTCTCTCTGAACTCATCAATTTGACTTCACAAGTAGTGAATCGATAAGGACACTTTCATCATCTTCACTTTGATAACGAATAATCTTTTTGGAATTCTTCGCTTTATCTAAGCTCACTATAGGAAATTTCTGTAGCTTCACCTTTATGATTCAGTAAGATGTTTTGATAATTACTTCTGCAAAAAATATTAAGATAACACAGTATTTCTTATTTAAAACTCAATGATTATATCTCTGTTTGATATTTGAATTATTTCAATACTTTTATTTCATGAGCGATTTTTATTCACCTACCCTTCTCTGATGGGTATGTGTCCTGAGAAATAAATCGTTCCTCTAATTTTTTAATTGACCGTCATAACTATATATGATATAATACAATGATCAGAAAACTCTGAAATATTCCTATCTTTTCCGAAAGAATGAACTCTTTCCATTGTAGAAATTATTTGAAATTTTCCTTAATTTCATCGATAACTATGTATCCCTTTGTTTTTTATTTTTATTCGAATATAAATCCAATAATTTTTTGAATATTAAATTTTTTCAATTTCCTTTGACTACTTCTATACAAATGTATGCAGAAGCTGTTGACATTAGTCAGAGAAGCAGTTCCTCCAAAAAAGTTGTGATTTGCTATAAGTGTGAGGATTTGTTATATATCCAATTGATCATCCATTTCTCACAAGTATGCATTGTTCAAAATATTTCTCAATTTGATTTCCATAATTACCAAAAACTAAAACGAACTCAAAACTCACTTGAAATGGGTCGAAAACAATTGCTTAGAAGAGGTATTGATTTTTTCCAAGACTAAAACGTCCTTTCCGTGTTCTTTCAGCCTCACCGTATTCGCTTCCACATCTCGTAGGATCCTGTTGAAATTTTCTTTATCGACTCTCAAGAAGTGGCAGTTGTTCTCTCTCAAAACTATCGTAGCCGCCCTGAAATAAGATGGAAAGACGTTAAACCACTTGTGCTGGAAACTTTCTAAGCTCTATAGTTTCTAGTGGAAAAGTCGAAAGGGAATGCGGAGAAGCTGATAAACACTTGGCGCTAGTTCTTCAAGGGATTCAGCGATGCACTTTCAGTAACCTTTCTCGAGTATGCTCATGGCGAAATGAAATAAATTCGATTTAGTTTGGATAACACGTTGAATTGTATTATGTGTGAAAGTCATTCATTTGTCATGAAGATCAAACGAATTTCACTCTTGTGAGGAGTTTCAAATCAGACTATAAATTATTTCCGTTCTGCGACAAAAAGATGATAGATTTACTTTTAAATGTCATTATATTGTGGTGGATGTATTTTTTTCTAGTTTGTTGGGGTTCTTAATTTACCACAATCTGTAAAAATAGGAATTAATATAAGAATCTAGAAAGAAGTGTAGAAGGGCAGATTTTCAATATACCCCGAGAAGTTGCTGCGATAACTCGGAAATTTCTGACATTTACGAAAAGCGAACACAAAAACTAAACTATAAGTTTTTATGAAAGTTTTGAAAACGCAAGCAGATTTGGTCAACGATAAGTATTTTGATAAATATCAGTTCTTGTATTTTTCTGATAGGTAAATTTGAGATAGGTAACTGGTGCCTTCTAAGGGCGCGTTCATCGATGCAGAGATAAATTCACCTGGCAGTTCTATCCGCGTCACCATAAAAAAATAGTCGAGCGCATCATCTCACTTTCTGTCTATAACTATCAGATAACTCATTTATCCCGGCATTGATAAACGGGCCCTTAATAGACTCCCCTTGAATATCAATAAATGTAAAGTTATGACATTCTCTCAAAAAACTGTTCCACTCACATTTAATTATAAGCTTGGCGATACCACCCTCTTGCAAATCACTGAATCTAAGGACCTTATCATATTGACCACATTGTTTCGACCCCAATGAAAAAACTAGGTTTCCTTATTCGCAACTGTAGAGACTTCAAGTCCTTTGATTCACTGAAGAGCATATATCTGTCTCTAGTCAGAAGCAAACTGGAGTATTGCAGTATTTGTTTGGAATCCATCTCATAACAAATACATCACTGCTATTGAAAATGTTCAAAAACAATTTTTGAAATTCGCATATTCCAAAAAATATGGAAATTACTCTATTAGAGGCCACAACTATGATCTTCTGCTTGATGAATTTAATTTGAAATCATTCAGAAAACAGAGATATGTGCTTCATCTACAAATTAATACACAATCAAATAGATTGCTCAACTATATTGTCACAAATGATGTTTAATGTTCCTCGACTTTCTTCACGTTCATGTAACCTGTACCAAATACATCACGACAATGTCTAGAAGCATAAATAATACACCTTATGTGGATAATTTCTTTCTGTCATTCGCACAGTTCAAACGTAACCTTCTCAACTCAATTCCAAACTGAAATCTATTTGTTCTTCAGCTACCTTGTATTACTAGATAATAAGTATTTTCATGTATTATTAAGTACACCTGTAAATGGGCTCTTGGCCTGCTGGATGTAAACTTGTTAAATGAATAAATAAATATACGAAAAGTTACTGACTAATTGAACTTGATCCATTCAGAAGGAACTATTTTTGAATTATCGCTGCAATTTCTCGGTGTAGATTGAAAATCTGTCCTACACTTGTATAGAGTCTTATATTATATTAATTCCTTTTTTTCAGACTGTGGTAGGTCAAGAACCCAAAAAAGCCAGAAGAAAAAATGATAGATTTGTTTCAAATGATTTGCCTACTCTAAAAAAAATCCATCGATTACATTTAATAATTATAGATCTCACAGCATTCATTGAACATCATATAATTTCTTGAAAAATAACAATCTGTAACCAGGTACCGGTACAAAGAATATCAATGAAGAATGGCCAAGGGATTTTTTACGATATTTCAATGGTGTGTGATTTTTGTTTTTTCTGGCGAAGAAAAAAGTCAATGATTTGCTGAAGTGAAATTTTGGATTTTGTCGCACTTTTGTTTTTGTGTTGACTATCTCGTTCATGCCTAATAAGAGAGAAATAATTTCCTAGTCGTTTGTTACTGAAATGAAAACTATTTCGAGAACCGGCGAATTCACCAAATATTGAAATCGGCATCATACTTTCACACGCCGCCTTCCAAGCGGAGGGCCAGGGCTCAAATCCCAGCCGAATCACCCTGCTGGAATTTACGATGAGGCCTTGTTAATCCATTGCTCACACAAGTTTCGACTTCTGAGGGTTGACGTTCGTTAACTAGTTAACGGAAAAAACAACAATCGTTGTCAGAACTGATTAGCTCAGAATCTTAATTTTCGAGAAGTTTTGGAGTAGGTATCTACCGGGAAAGTCCATATTTTACCCATATGCTAACTGAGGAGTTCAAAAAATGATTTTCTCTAAGAAACCCACTGGGTTGAGAATGGAATGCTGTCTTGTTGAAGTGAAATTTAATCACAAACTACTCTCTATTTTCCTTTATATTGGGTACTAGAAACCCACCCCTGCTTTGCACGGATAAAAAATGGTTATTGTGGGTTAAACGATAGACATATACCATCGCGAACTTTTTTGTAGACATTTTCAAGGGGTAAATACTGTAGTACATTATTTTGATCTATCTCACAGGGTTCAGCTTGCTTCTGCAATACATGTACAAGAAAGTGCCTATTTACGACATCATATTAGAAAAATCGTAAATTATCAGTGTTTCTCTACTATATTATGCATGTATTATACATTATATGAACCTTCCTCTTAAATCACTCCATCTATTGAAATAATACGCATTGAAATCCCTAGAGAAGTTTTAAAGATCAGAGCATACATAAGGACAGAGACAGCAGGAAACTACTTTGTTTTTATGACAAGCCCAGTGGGTTGAGAATCGAATGTTGTCTTGTTAAAGTGAAATTTCATTGCAAACTACTCTCTATTTTCCTTTATGGGTAAGAGAAACCCACCCCGACTTTGCACGGATGAAAAATGGTTATTGTGGGTTGAGAGATAGGCATATACCATCGCGAACATTTTTGTAGACATTTTCAAGGGGTGAATAGTGTAGTTCATTATTTTGATCTACCTCACAGCGTTCAGCCTGCTTTTGCAATAAATGTACAAAAAAGTGCCTATTTATGACATCATATTAGAAAAATCGTAAATTATCAGTGTTTCTCTACTATATTATGCATGTAACCTTCCTTTCAAATCACTCCATCTATTAAAATAACAAGCATCAAAATCCCTTGAGAAGTTTTGAAGATCAAAGCATACATAAGGACAGAGAGACAGCAGGAAACTACTTTGTTTTTATGACACGCCCACTGGGTTGAGAATGGAATGTTGTCCTGTTGGAGTGAAATTTAGTTGCAAACTACTCTCTATTTTCCTTTATGGGTAGTAGAAACCCACCCCGACTTTGCACGGATGAAAAATGGTTATTGTGGGTTGAGAGATAGACATATACCATGGCGAACATTTTTGTAGACATTTTCAAGGGGTAAATACTGTAGTACATTATTTTGATCCATCTCACAGGTTCAGCCTGCTTTTGCAATAAATGTACAAAAAAGTGCCTATTTACGATATCATACTAGAAAAATCGTAAATTATCAGTATTTCTCTACTATATTATGCATGTATTATACATTATGTGAACCTTTTTCTCAAATCACTCCATCAATTGAAATAATAAGCATCAAAATCCCTTGAGAAGTTTTAAAGATCAGAGCATACATAGGGACAAAGAGACAGCAGGAAACTACTTTGTTTTTATGCTAAGTAGTAGTGATAAGTATCCTATCGATGATATATATTCGACTCGAATTTCGTGTACTTGGTATATAAAAAGATAATTAATTTTTTCTCATGAATATCTCCGAAAAATGGGAAATTCAACGAAGACATTTTCTTGGCCGTAACTCTGGCCTAATATGACTTTATATCTCCCATAGTTTGTAGGCATTTGATACCCCGAATATTTAATTTCTCACTCGGATGTGATATGGATGAGTGGGGATTTTTTTGGTATACGACCCTTATCGTACTTTGAGATGCTGCGTGTAATTCCAGACCGTTTTTTATTCATTACCTTGAATCATTTCACAATTATTCAAGAAATCCATGATAAAATATTTCCGGGATTTTTTCCTGATATTCTGATGTTGCCAGTTTGAAAACGTGTTCATTGCAAACAAACTGCAACTAATATACAAAAAGGAGTTGACTTCAATTATCATAGGACTTCTGCCTCTGATTATGCCTTCATTTAGACACAATGTCATCCTGCAATTTTCAGGTGCATCACAGGGTAGAGGCGTGTTGAACATGAAGATCATGTCATCAGATATCGCTTGTATTGGATCCACATGGTTTCCTGTTTGCTTAAAGGAAAGTGTACACCTCCGCTAATTGATACGTATCCCGTCATGTTTGTATAACTAGAATACAGCTGAACTCACCTCGGAGCGTCATTTATAAGAGCCAATTTGCCGAAGTCGTCAGATTCGTGCAGGGTGTTTACGGTACCTTTGCCATGAATCACTACGTCCACTGATCCTCTTACGATGATGTACCATGATCGCCCTTCGTCGCCCTGGTGAAACACTGAAAGTAAAAGAATAGAATGAATTGATATATTAGGGGTGTGTTATTCATAGATCATACTTATACACTATGGAATTTATATGCGAAATATTAATTCGTAGACTTAGTTTCAGGCAAATGAACATTCATTCAGTTAGTTACGGAATTCCATAACATCTTGTTCTTTATTCTTAAATTCACGTACACAAATGGACTTGACTGGAAATATCGAGGTTTTCTAACCAAATTTGAACATTTTGTTTGTTTATTTTTCATTTTAATTGTTGAACGATGAAATATAAGAGGAACTATACAGTGTGCATCACGCAGAACTTCAATTAGAACTTTGACGAGTAGTGAAATGATTTAGATATTATTGCATTCATAGCTTTTAGATTTTTCACCAGTATACAATGTACTCCTTGAACATTATAGTGCTTATCGTATTCGAATTACTACCGAAAAGTTTTTTTTGAAAATATGGCGTTCCATGGATATATACATATATAAAAATTTCGGATTCATGACGACCCGGAAAAAATAATCAGAGCAATGAAGCGAATTTCAAGAACGAAAGCTATTTTCAACAAATTATCGGAAAAATAATAACCATAAAAAATAATTTTCTATTCTTGATATAAACCAACGTAATCCTATATTTTCATTGAGTATTCTTGAAGGAGAGTTCATACATAAAATTAAATATGGGGTGTTTCATTTGAGAAAATAGAAAAAAAAGTTTTTCAGTTCTGAGTCAACTAGTACTGCAAAGAAACTTTTGCCAAATTGGTATTTGACAGCGAAAGAAACATTTGAAATACATCTGGAATAAACACAAAAAAGATTTCAGGTGCAGGTGAATTAACTACTGTTCTCTGTTCTTCGACAGATCAATGAATCTTGTGAAGAACCTAAGTATTATTTCGTAACAATGGATTGTATGCATTTAAATTCCTGAGCTGAACGTGTTTAGATGGCGACTTCTACTGATTTTCTCATTATTGATATCTCATATTAAGTTCCCCAACCATAGTCTAGCTCCTAAATTGTAGATAGTGATTCATAGGTTGTACGGTTCATAATTGATATGAAGCAGGTAAAAAAATAGAAATTAGCTAGGTACTTGATTCAAATCAAGTTTCACTTTGCCACTCACTCACTCTCTTACAACCTCTCCGCTCTTCTAAATACCCTAAAAACATTAGAATGCACGATGAGTCACTATCTTAAATTTAGGAACTAGACTATAGACAGTAATTATCTAAAAAAAAGATTTCTTCAATATTGCTTGAAATTTTGATTCAAAGTTCAATAATTCAATATCGAAAAATGAGTGGGCACAAATATTCTTGTCAGATTTGATGAAACGAGATTTTACCTTAATGATAATCATAATAGCTTTATTTGCACAACAAAAATCCATTGATAGGGACAGAAATTCATCATAATATTAATGCACGTATATAATGCGAAACAAACAATAAACGGAAAGTGGCCTAGGCTAAGGTTTCATCATTCAAATTAGCCAGAGTCAGTTATACTTTACTGATAACAGCCATTTATACTCAGGAAGGGTCTCAAATTTCTTCAAGATAATTATCAAAGTAGTGAACCAGGAGTAAAAATTCTATATTTCATTATACAGTGCTTTTCAGATAAAAGTATCCACCTTTAATATCTTTTGTAATACTGGTATGTAGGAAAAATCCAAAAACACTTCAATTTATTGAATTTATTTTTTGAAGTAGCATAAATAGCACAGTTAAAAAGATTACTGTTGTACAACCCATTTTATTACAGGCAAATAAGGTGAAAGTAAAAAATAAGTAAAATTTGTGCTATTAAAAGAAAAATTGTTTATCTTATAAACTAACCACTTTAACCTACAAGTATTATACATTTTTGAAATCAGCTTGAAGAGGAGTATCCAAATTTTACATGACAACTATGAGAAGTAATTTAAAAAAAAACAAGGGATGATGCTAGGGTTGAGGGGGTGGCTTTTCCAGTAAGTTTAAATGGGCCATAATGCTTGCCCCTTCCAACATTAATTGACGTGTTTTTGGATTTTTCCTACATACCAGTATTACAAATACTGGTGAATAGTTTTATCTGAAAAACACTGTATATTGAAGTGAATGGTCAGTTTTCATTCTCGATTGTCTTGAACGAGTTCTGAAGTAACTATGGTATAACAATGTGGAACATTAATCGCTTTGTCCTGACTCGATAACCCACAAAAAACTTTGAAATCCCCACCCTTTCGGATCCGAGATGAGTGATCTTTCGAGTTCAATTAAATGCGATCAAAAACGTGTACGCTAAACTAATAAACGTGAGCGAGTTTCGAGCGTTCACGATGAAAATCAGTGCCCTTTGTTGTTCTAACGCTTTCCTCACCCAGTTTTGCAGGGATTTTCTGAAATGAATGTGTCTTATCACGATCTGAATTGATACTCACGAACGGTTCCCGCTTTCGGATGTGCTTCGAAGACAATTACAGAAGCCAACTCTCGCTTGACGGAATTGGACAGATGCGCCAGCGCCCTTATGTGAAGCAGCTCCTCGTATATTGTTTCTTGGTCGTCGGCCGTCCTCTCGTGACTTCTGCGGAAGATGAGAAACATAATGAAACTTTCGGCATGTTGCATTGAAGTGTTTTTGATGAGCATCAAGGGGTGGTGAACATTTGGTGAGTGAAAACTGATTGAAAGCAGACAACAAGTTGGTTTGCAGGCCTGGATTATTATAATCCACTCACAAATGACTCGAGCTCAAAATTACCCACGCTCAAGAAGCATTCTGACAGTGGAGAAAGTACTCATTCTAAATGTCCCGTTCGAGAAGAATCTGCAAATTCTCCTTCAAGTTGCATATTATCTTCTTTTTATTTCTTGATGAAGTTCAGTGCACACATTGTTATTTTTCTAAACTGGTTCATTTATCTAAGTATTCGAATAAATGAGTGGAAGAATATTGAATTCATCCTCGAGTCAGCCGAAGAACATAAAACTACCCTTGCCTGAATAAGATCTACCAGGGGTGCTCAAACGGTCGATCGCGATCGACTGGTCGATCGCGAGTGCTTTTTGAGTCGATCTCGAGAAGAAATTTCCGATATAGAACTATTCACAGATTTTGTTTTAGAAGATAGGTCACTAGAACAAAATGAAATGAATAAACTACCAAAATTTATTCGATCCACAATTAGGCCAGAATAACACCCTCACCACTTTCTCTCATCGTAATAAACTCCTGCTAGCAGGAAAAGGCGGCGGTACTTGTCAAAGAAAAGCCGCGTTTGGGTCAATTTATTTGTGAGAGTCTGCATTTTCTTCGCAATCGACTAACTGACGAACATGATTTGCACTCGGTAATTACGTACCCTCTTATGAAAAGTATGCTGAGGACATGTAGTGCCACGCTTCAATATCCATAGTCACCCTTTAGTTAAGTTTAGACACTACAACTCATTTGTTTTTAAGAACCAATAAACTCGCAATTTTGAATAATTTTTTCATTGGCATTTTAGAGTAGACCTACACTCAGAGTCGATCGATCGTAGTCTAACAATATTGAGGTAGATCGCCAACAGTTCAAGTTTGAGCACCCCTAATCTACCTTCTGGGCGCATTCGAAAGAGTATTTCACAAAGGGAAGTATAAATAATATAAATAAAATACTCAAAACGGACCCAGCAGCACAACTGCGTCCCTAGAGCACTTGAACCTTAAAAATCACTCTATTAACTTAACGTATAGGGTGAATTGCTTTCATTGAGTCATTTTGCTGGAAAAAATAGTCATTGAAACGTTCCAGTGTTATATAGAGATTTTTTATTGCCAAAACTCTCAGAGCATATACATGTGATATATTTGCTTTATAAAACCTTATATAATCAAATATGAGGGGTGTTTCCTTCGGAAATCTGGTGTACAACATTTACTAGAATATTTAGTGACTTGAGTAGTTATTTAGAGAGAATAAAGTGCAAAGAAATATTTTTATGATTTTTCTTCTCTTTGGTATCAATGAGAATGAATGTCAATTAATTGCAGACTACCCACAAATGAATTTTTTTTAGAAAGGTGAGCAGCAGAAGCGATACTTTTCTCTGTGCGAAACAAGATTTTGTCTGGGCTTGAATTAAATATTATTCCAGTGAGTAAAATTTTTTACAAGCAACTCTCTAGTTTTGCTTCATTGTATAGATTTTTTTCATTTGATTCTAATTGCGTGTGTTTGTAATACAAATTCAGCAAAATTAAGTGACTTATATGGTTATTCACTCGAAATTATGCAGATCTTCAGAATGACTTGATACTCTATGCATCTAATGAATATACGTCGATCTCTCTCTCATACCAAACAAATTTATCGATACCAAGGCGAATGTGAACATTTCCAACCTCTTTGTCAGAAGACACAATGAACATTCATTGGAGGGTAAAATATTTCTACACGTTGATACGACAAACAACCGATTCATTAGTGGAAATCGCCCTAGCAAGTAGAAAATCACCCTTGCTCTGCATATGTCTGTCATTACGTGATCTGTCAACGTAGTTGTTGGAATTTCAGAACAAGATATTTTGAAAATGAGTAATTTTTAGTGGAGGATTTTACTTGGTTTACATTCTAGATGGACAGAGATATGATTCATTTTAAGAACAAGTATCTGAAAGACAGATACAAGGTACGTATTTTCATCTTGTATCTAAGATGCTTTTTATCAGTCATTTTGTATCTTGGATTCGAATATATTTCATATTTTATCTCTGTATATTATAAATACTCTTTATGATAAATAGGTACTTTTGTAATAATCAAATCTTCAATGCATGTATCCACAAAATATGACGAGATTCTATGGTGACATTTATGAAATGAATGTGTGAAATTGAACGTGCCGCTATTAGTCTGAGCTTTTGTGCAGCAAATGATGCAATTTCAGCCACATTCGTTCTTCAAAATGAAAAGGGTATAAAAAGAGGGAAAACAATATGTTAAAATTCTTTTTCTACTAGCGTACGGAAAATTCCACTTTCCCGCACTCATCTTAGTGTTGTTGCAGTCACTTTTCCGCACTCGAGCGGAAAAAAAATCTCTTGAGTTTCTGGGGGTTAAACTGTCATTTGAATATTCAAAATATATATTTGTATAGTTATGGTTTACAGAATGACTGAAAAATGACATAATTTATAGAAATTCTGCTATTACTTTTAATAAAAATAAAAGTTTGAATAATTTTTCAATGACCCTGGTATAAACCTCATTAAATGATTGTCAAATAATAATAAACATCTGATATTTTTCATTTGTTACTTTGAATTACCGTAGCAACAGAGAAAAAATTAATCTGTCAGTCAAAACACCTTGTCGAAACTAATTTTATGACCTCTTCCAGGCAAATTGCTGAAAAAGCAGTGGAAAACAGAAATTTGACTTCATTGAAATGGCTATTGGTATAACAAGGGTGAAATGGGCACTTTACTCCCTATTATGCATATTATTTCTCCGCATTCCCCAAATAAAAAGTCATTTTAAAATAATTTATTCATGAAACTAACGAACAAAATTTATTAAAGAACTGGAAGTAAGAAGTAGATACATAAGGGAGCATGCTCCTGAAATTCCGAAAATGAGGAGAATCTACAAAACAAATAAAAGGGAAAAAGCTGTCGGCGCCGGGCTTCGAACCCTCATTTATAATATTGCTTCAAAACTATGGTGAACGGACCACCACCATGATGCCCTATTGAGACTCAAAGGTCATTACTGCCTATAAAACAAAGACAAGGGAAAAAGAGCTGTCGACGCCGGGCTTCGAACCCTCATCTATTATTGCTTCAAAACTATGGAGAAAGGTTATTACTGCGCAGTTATGAAGATAGAGTCTATTACAATATTTGACGTTTGACTTTTATCTTCTTGGGAATATCTCACATTGTACCATTTTTCAAAATACAAGGTGTTTTATAAATGAACGGCAGAATTTATACCGATAATGTACAATGAAATATAGTTCAGGTCATCAATGCCGCATAATTTGTTTCATTGATGACGTATCATGAGGCCAGGTGATATATACTTTGGCTATCCAAAGTATATATTTTAGCCTCTTCAATTAATTTGCAGCGTGCAACAGATTGTATGTTCAATATCGATATTGAAAATAATTGATTTTATGTGTATTATATATGTATTTAATAATAAATGTTTCTTCTATATGTGTTTTTATGTTGAGTTTTGGGTTTTTTCCGCGCGCTGATAGAAAAAATAGTGCACCTAACACGTGCAAGAAAATATTTCTTTCCGCACTTGTAAACTACTATATCCTATCTGAAGCATGAAAAATGAATCTGAAAAAGTAAAAACCGTAGGCCTCAGATAATAATCAAGGTGATATATAGAAAAATCAAAAGATGATGTTTTTAGAGAATTCTGATTAATTTATTGCTAATGGCGACACCACAGGGCCTACTGCCAGCACCGCTGACTTACAAAAGGTGCAATACCTCTGTGGAGCGACTCTTTTCTCTCGTAGGTATAATAATGAGGCCTCATCGAAAAAAATTAGTGATAAAATGAATGAAAAACTAGTATAACCCAAGTCCTCCAATTTAATTTTGTTATTACACATTTCTATTCGTGAATAATTGATTGGAGAAATAATCCCAAATTCATTGATATGATGTTTGCTTACGAAAGTATTTTATCTTTGAGAAGTAGTCAAAATATGCTCATTTTGTATTTAGTGTTTCAGATACCATTTCCCGTAGTATTTTGTAACTGGTATCTGAAATACTTAATTCAAAAGTATCTTGCATTTTGTATTCCAGATACTTCGTGAAGCGTATCTTGTACATCACTGTAGATGGACATGATCACCAATTCAATTCCAGTTCGGAACAATGTTGGCATTAGAGCGGGCGCTGCGAAACATTCCGTTTGAAAAAACCGATGACCTCATTCTGATTGATGATTTGAGTTGAGGAAGACTTGATGAATAATATTTTGGAGGTTGCCGGACGGAATTATGGTCCAGTTTTTTTTTTCGGACCTATAATAGGAGTTTTCGATTCCATCGCTGTAGTTGTGAAAAAATATGTTGCATAGAATGCAAAAACCATTGACCGCTATTTCTCGAATGGTATGTTTTTGCAAGATCCTTTCAAACCTGGAACTGAAAGTTGCCAGAATATCCCGTTGTCAGTTTTATTATAAATCTCCTTTCCAGTGTCACATACCTTCTCTCGAGTTTTGGAGCGGGCTGCGCTTTCCTCAACAGTTTTTGTGACTTCAGTTATGGCTGAACTCCATCCATTATTATAACAGATACATTTTCCATAATTATAAAATAGCAGTGCTTCGAATTTTGTGATAACTTTTTTTAATGTGAATAAATATCGCTATAAATATTAAATTAAAAAAATGGCGAACGAAAAATTATGGTGAACTGGTGAATGAACCAAAATGAACTATTCAAATGCAGCAAGTCGACGCAAAGACAAAATTTCAGACCAATTTGAGAAGTTGTTTGATCGGAATACTGATGAAGAACACTTCTCGTGGTATAAAAGTTGCATGGCCAGCTATATCGGCGAAGAAAAAATTCCTTGTCGTCACTGCATAAGAGTGTTGGAAGAAAGAGCTTCATCATCAACACAGGGCGTAGCTGGCCCATCAACTGACCCGCAAATCAAAGAGAAGCAACAGCGATTCGTCGAGTGACTCATGCTGTTTCATTCGTGGTAATACGACAAAAACCAAAATAGAAAAAACATATATCTTTTAACTAAAATTTCAGCAGTTTTGCTGTTTTTCAATACTTCGCGTCGAAAATACTATGAAATTTTCACATAAATTTGTTATACGAAACAACCGGAAGATTTGTTTGCAGAAACTTTCAATATCATACATCGTGTTACAGAAATTACGTTTCATAACCAAAATCTTCTAGTAACGAAAGAGGTCGACCAACAACAAACATCACAAAAACAGTTACTGGCTGCTTTTGACAAATTAATGGCGAATATAAAAGACGGTGTTTCGACGACCGCTTTCGAATTGACATACTTGGCTCAACGCATGACTGTACTCGCTGAAGTAGAGGATGTAGTTCTAATCGTGATCTCAAAGTGATGCTAATCGATAAATTTGGTGACAAGGTTTCATTCTCATACCTTACTGAGAGGAAGCAATCTTCTTTGGTTTTCATGGCAGGAAGTTCATTAAGGAAATAGCTGAACGTGTACGTCGGCTAGACTGTAGCAGACTCGTCATGTGTGCTAGAGAATTACGGAAAGAACTACCCACTACTGAACCTACACCAAAGGACAATTTGTGTGATGAAATTCTTATAGAAGATGCCGCGAAGAAATGCACATTTACGCCGAAATGGAAGACTTTCATACAAGCCTTATTTAGCAGTCAAAATCTAAAACTGTCAGGCAATACACTCCATGAAGCATTAGCGGTGATTAGTGATATATATCAGTGTAACGAACAGAAAGACACCGCAACATACAGCTCTAGCCGAATTCATTCACCACCTACCTAACTGAATCCAAACATATTCTACACTGTTGAACAATCTTAGACACTGTGACAATGACTTTCAAGGGAACATTAAGTGGCGAAGATTCTATGCACGTTACAATCATGATAGTTAATCAACAAAAGAATGATGATGATGAAAAAAATACCTCATAGCTCTAATAGCTCTTCAGGTTGACTAGTCATTCGATATCTCAAGCTAAGCACCAGGGAAAGACCACGTCGAAAGCTCATAAAACTGCAGCAAAGTATTATATCATAGCTCGCAGGCAAGGTATCAATGAACACAAGATACATTGAGGATATGCTGTCCTTCGAGGGAGACGTAAAGCCGGTGGTCTTGAGTCCATGGTTGTTGGACTCGTAAAGGATCCCTACCTCTGGTTGGAATACCAGAGGGTTCGGCAAAATTTCCGGCTGGGGGAAATGTGGTCACCGGCGCCTATGATTGGCCTTGGTAGGGAAAACAGGCCGACGTTGAATAAATCATTTAAAGAAAGAACACCTCGCACACTGCTAAACCGAAACTAACTGAAAGTGACTGAAAATATTTATATCAAGTCTTTTAACCAAAAGGTCCAGCTGGTTGCACAAGTTTTTTTCTTGTTTAAAAAATAAACTGCAGCTCCAAGGTAATAGGTCTTCTGAATTGCTAGACTAAAAGTCCAATCACCTAGAAGCAGATTGAAGGATTTTCAGCCATATCAAAATCGGACAAAAAATCTCTTTAAAGCTGGGATACAATTCAAATGTATCTGAAATTATTAGAACTTTTGATGTTTTGTATTAACATTGCTTAAGGGCTGCAATACACGGGCCTCCGAACTTACTCCAATTCGGTTATGAAAGACGAGATGGAAAGTTGTACCCGGTGCAAATGGCAAAACCACCTATGCCAAATTCTTTGATCAGGCTTTGCAAATATAATGCTGAATACTTGATAATGTTTTGCACTTGTAGAAAAAGCGAAATCAATAGCATTTCCCTTTGCAAATGTATCGGCAATTATTGTCAAAACTTACCTGAATGAATTTTTCACTACTTATTAATAGGTAAACCACTTTTTTTATTAAATTTGTATTGAATTAGATCATGCCGTTTTTTTCCATACCCCATTTAAACCAGGTGTTAATTGTTCTGGAAATTGTTCGTTTTCGTTAACCAGCTGACGAACGTCAACCCTCAGAAGTCGAAACTTGTGCGAGCAATGGATCAACGAGGCCTTGCCTTTTAACGTGCGATTACCCAGCAGGGTGGCCCGGCGAGGATTCGAACCCCGGCCTTCCGCTTGATAGGCAGATATGCTAACCACTACACTACCGAGACCACTAATAGTCAACCACTAATAGTCAATAACAATTTTTTTTTCGCAGCTACAGCGATGGAATCGGAAACTATTTAGGGCAAGTTTTTTTCTTGTTTAAAAAATAAACTGCAGCTCCAAGGTAATAGGTCTTCTGAATTGCTAGACTAAAAGTCCAATCACCTAGAAGCAGATTGAAGGATTTTCAGCCATATCAAAATCGGACAAAAAATCTCTTTAAAGCTGGGATACAATTCAAATGTATCTGAAATTATTAGAACTTTTGATGTTTTGTATTAACATTGCTTAAGGGCTGCAATACACGGGCCTCCGAACTTACTCCAATTCGGTTATGAAAGACGAGATGGAAAGTTGTACCCGGTGCAAATGGCAAAACCACCTATGCCAAATTCTTTGATCAGGCTTTGCAAATATAATGCTGAATACTTGATAATGTTTTGCACTTGTAGAAAAAGCGAAATCAATAGCATTTCCCTTTGCAAATGTATCGGCAATTATTGTCAAAACTTACCTGAATGAATTTTTCACTACTTATTAATAGGTAAACCACTTTTTTTATTAAATTTGTATTGAATTAGATCATGCCGTTTTTTTCCATACCCCATTTAAACCAGGTGTTAATTGTTCTGGAAATTGTTCGTTTTCGTTAACCAGCTGACGAACGTCAACCCTCAGAAGTCGAAACTTGTGCGAGCAATGGATCAACGAGGCCTTGCCTTTTAACGTGCGATTACCCAGCAGGGTGGCCCGGCGAGGATTCGAACCCCGGCCTTCCGCTTGATAGGCAGATATGCTAACCACTACACTACCGAGACCACTAATAGTCAACCACTAATAGTCAATAACAATTTTTTTTTCGCAGCTACAGCGATGGAATCGGAAACTATTTAGGGCCGAAAAAAAAACTGAACCATAATTTCGTCCGGCAACCTCCACAATATCATTTATTAAGTCTTTCTCAACTCAAATCATCAATCAGAATGTGGTCATCGGTTTTTGCATACGGAATGTTTCGCAGCGCTTGCACTACATGGAATTATCGGACTGAATCTCTCACAAGCTTGAATTGAGATTTCAAACAAGTTTCTCAGTTTTTAAGGAAGTTATCCTAAGAAAAGCAACTCGAAAAACTCTCGGAATTATAATTGAAAAGCTCATACGTACGTGACAATTGATATGCTCTGGCAGTTCATTGCCTCTGCTTCCTCAGACATGCAGTCATGATAATATAAAACGAAGCGTGGGTACGGTTTCACCACCCAACGAATAACGTACGCTGAATTGCGAACACGTAGCAGATGAAAATAATTCTGGTGCAGGGTATATTCCAAAAAATTTTGTCCAGAGAAATAACTGCAGAATATCCCGAAATCACTCCGAGCTCAGAAAAAGTCCAGACGGACCTCAATAGTTAATGTAGCTTTCCTGCAAGACTGCCTGCAGGTCTGCGGTGGTTTCTCCGACATTTCGTGTAATAAATTGGCGACGGCAGAGTTGAAATTTCGTCCGGGGAAAGGTTAAGTGTTTGAGTGTGTTCTTTTCTGTTTTATAAATTGCACGGTGGTATACAGGGCTATCTGAGGTCAAATATGAAGATTGTGTTAAACATTAGGTATTGGAGGATGTTTGGATTGAGACCATCAGTTTTGTATGTACGATGTCAGACTCTGCACGCGATGAAACCGTACCACTGCACGCTGTCGTAGCTTGCTGCGGTACCACCGGAGAACCGTACCACCGAACTGCGACAACAAAAGCATTCTTAGGAGAGTTGTCAGACTTGTTGTTCGCCTCGGGTGAAGAATTCTTCTCATTTCATCTATTTGATCCAAGTTCTGTGTGCTTGACATATAAATTAAACAAAAAAAGTGATACCTTTGTGATTTATTATTATTATTATTTGGCAACCCTCGCGCCTCAAAGCCAGTGGTACCTGTTTCAGAATAACTCTTTCTCCCCAACAGATATCATTTCTTTCATATAAGTTTTGTATTTCACGAAAGTGTAGAAGGACCATCATTTATATAATTTTATTTTTCTCCTCATTTCCGAGTTGCAACTCGGAAAATTACTGAATTCCGAGTTACAACTCGGAATTTAGTAGTTTTCCGAGTTGCAAATCGGAATTCAGTTTTTTCTGAGTTGTAACTCGGAATTTAGTAATTTTACGAGTTGCAAAAAAGAAAATTACAAAATTTCGAGTTACAACTCAGAAAAAAACTGAATTCCGATTTGCAACTCGGAAAATTACTAAATTTCGATTTACGACTCAGAAAATTCCTGAATTCCGAGTTGCAACTCGGGAAATAATCAAATTTCGAGTTACAACTCGGAATTTGAGGTATTTATGATTTGCAACAAAAACGTGTCATCGTACATAGAAGACCTCCGTTGTTGAGAGTGTGAAATGAGCGAAATTCATGAAACACTATAGTAAAATCCAACAAATATGGTATATTTAGAATCATCTATCCACTGTTAACGTTTTTCCGTCTCAAAATGGAACATCTATGATATGTACTATAATAATTTTCATCTACGCTATATAAAACTTCTATCAATCTTCATGATAGGAACCTACCTAATCGGTACATATAATTGTAATGAACTCACCTGTAGACTTGTCATCTTCGATACCAGATATCTCACTCTCAACAACAGATGTCTTCTATGTATGATGCCATGTTTCTGTTGCAAATCCTAAATACTTTAAATTCCGAGTTGCAACTTGGAATTTAATAATTTTCCTAGTTGCAACTCGAAATTGATTGATTTTCCGAGTTGCAACTCGAAATTTAGTAACTTTCCGAGTTGCAACTCGGAATTTAATAATTTTCCTATTTGAAACTAGAAATTAAGGAGAAAAAAAAAAATAATAGCCCTTCTATGCTTCCGTAGCTTGGTAGATCTGTTGAACTCGTTTATGAAAATGGGCCACTCTGTCAGTTCACCGGAAAAATGTGTGAGGTCTCTCATTTTCTGTCGAAGTAGAATTTTTTTTGTTGTGGTTGTGTTCTCAATACATCGTCGCGCAATATATATGAGAACATGATCATTTCCTCCAACCCCAACAGAATCTGAGAAATTGGCGTTGGCCAATTGTGAAACATTGAACGTATCTGATTGGTTGTGTTCCTTCCCGGCACAGTGTTTCGATTGAGAGGATTCGAGTATAAATGTTCAGAGTGAACAGATTGCACTCCTGCTAACACAACGCTACTATTTTCACTTCTTCAGCAATCTTCCCATGAATTTCGAGTTCTCTTTCAAAATAATGACGTTCTCTTCCAAGAGCCTAGATCATTTCTTCAGATTTTTTGTCGTCGATTTCTTTCTGCTTTTTCAACAGCATCAATTCCAAGTTCAATTCGGAGATACTCGACTTCTCAGAAAGTATAGACCTATTTTTAGTTTAACTGCTTCCTGCAATATTTATGTTCGCTGGAGCAGAAATTGTACTCATTTGAGGAACACTTGAGGAATATCTTTCCATATATTGAGTATCAGATGCGACTTTTCTTACTTCTATAGCCTACACTTGATTGACAACCTTCTTCAGCTATGCGTAAACCAAATCCCCCAATGTACGTATCTGCATATCTCATAGGTGGAACTCCTTTCTTGTGCCTCTTCGAGTTCTCTTTCAAAATAATGACGTTCTCTTTCAAGAGCCTAGATCATTTCTTCAGATTTTTTGTCGTCGATTTCTTTCTGCTTTTTCAACAGCATCAATTCCAAGTTCAATTCGGAGTTACTCGACTTCTCAGAAAGTATAGAACTATTTTTAGTTCAACTGCTTCCTGCAATATTTATGTTCGCTGGAGCAGAAATTGTACTCATTTGAGGAACACTTGAGGAATATCTTTCCATATATTGAGTATCAGATGCGACTTTTCTTACTTCTATAGCCTACACTTGATTGACAACCTTCTTCAGCTATGCGTAAACCAAATACCCAATGTACGTATCTGCATATCTCATAGGTGGAACTCCTTTCTTGTGCCTCTCGCTTGGGCGTACATTTTTGAGTTCTACTTCATTATCCGCCCTGTTTTTTTGGTCCACAGTGGTTCTTAATTACTGAAGGACCAATGTTGAGTTCAAAATTGCCAAATTAAACGCGATTTCCAACAACTTCGGTTTATTTCTTACTTGACAATTCTCAATTCAAAATTATTTATATTAATGACAACTTATCTATTTTTTGTTATTTCAATATAGGATTTTCAAATTAGGAGAAAATAAATACCTACAACATTCGAATACTAAAAATTTCTCTTTAACACTACACATAATGCTTTGTAACTCACACTTTACATCGTTTTTTATTCACCATATTCAGAATTTCCTGGAAGCTTGATATGTATAAACACGAAATAATTTTGATATATAAATATATAGATGTATGATATATGCACGAACCAATAAATGTTTTATTATCCACACTTCTAAGCGCAGGAGCGAACTGTTCTTGAACATTGTTGGTAGAGCAAGTCGCCAATATCTGGAGTCAAGCGATTACCACCTTTCTCTGAGAATGTCTTGCTACACTTCTACACTAAAATGGAAGACCTCATTTATCTTCATCTCGCACGAGTTTCGACTTATGAGGGTTGCCGTTCGTAACAGGTTGATAAAAAAATCCCATGTTTATTAACTCGCTAGCAGGAAGCTTATGAAATCAACACAAAAAGCAATTATCTTATCGGGAGCATTCCACTCATTCCTTAGTAAATTTAAAGGGATTTGATGATTCTCTTCTGTAGACTTCTTCACGGTTGTTGGTTAATTGAAATAATAACAACTATTCCAGGAAACTACACACAGTATGGTAGTGGAACTAGTGGCTCATAGGACAAAATGGAAAGCCCACGCCTGAATGAACAGTTGTGCCTTGCCAAGGAATTACATCCCTTCCTGATTGGCTTCTGGTTTCACAAGCGGATGTTAAAACTCTGGGACAGAGAACAGAACGTAAAGTACTCTCTTCTGTTAAGTTGAGCACCATACTACAAGTTGCCGCTGTCAAATTTTTTACATTAAAGAATGTAGGTACTGAGGAGTGACTCAACAACTGAACATCAGAAAAGAACACACCCCAAGTTTTCACAAATGCTACAATATACTGAGTTCTACCACTAATGAATTCATATCTATACATTCTCAAATCGGACGTTTTATATTAAGTTTGTTCTAGCAACACATTTGACCGTTTGAAAATTGAAGATGAATATTGGAGAGCGAAATTCATTTTGCGCATGCCTCTGACTGCTTCAGACCAATTTCCAAACGGTCGAATGTATTAATAATAAAAATTAAAATACCAGCCCTAAAGGTAAGTTGTAGTTAGTTAAACATTTTCAGTTAGAGTAAAATCTTTTGAATAGAATAATAAATGATTAGCATCACTCACAGATCATCAATTCGAGATTTCCGAATAAGGAATGTATGGTTATCAATTAGTTAGTAGTAGAAAGACCGCGGTTTTGTAAACGCTTTGTAAATGACAAGATGGAAGAAAACATGTTGAAAATTTATCAAGATTTTGAATATTATTGGTTCTTCTGCTTTGAATTCAAAATGCCGAAAATGTATTTATTCCTTGAGTTCCTTCAAGATATTTTGAAAAACTCAAATGATTTGCAAGGGTGTTTCGATTTGAAGAATCGTATAAACTTATATGAGCCATCTCCTTGAAGAAATTCCAGATCTTTGATAAAATAGCTCAATAACAACCGTTTCATGGAACTCTTCCGAATTTTACAAAAAATATAACAACGGCGCATTGTAGAGGAAAAAAAAATCAGCGCTGTGTTAGGAACTATAGGACCATTAAAGGAAAGTATCAACAGCAAAACAAAGTGACTGTTAAGAAAAAAAAGGTATGATTTACTTTCACGAAAAATGCAACACCTTGGACATCTAAAACCAAATTTGCAATCTGGCCTTTCCGCTGTCATATAACTTTCAGTTGGAATTAATATATTATTGTATTTTTCTATCGATATATCGAGCAAATAGTTACTATTGGGAAACCCTGTATAACGGATTGAAAAACAAACACTATATTATAATCGGAAATAAATGAAGATATCATTTTTAAAAAATTTCAGGAACATACTGAATATGAGTTGAATGTCACTGAATCTGTAGGTAATTCCAATGGAGCGCTAGTGGAGAAAGATAAATTAGATCTGAAGAAAAAATGTGTGTGTCCAGAATTCCAAAAGTAATATCGTTCAACACGCTAGTAATATAAACAGCAAACCCTGGTTCAACAACCATTTTCCGAGAGTAAGGTTGAATCGCAAGGGATTCATTTCGTGAACATTAATATCCTCTCTCATAGTACTCCAGTCGATAAAGAGGCTTTTATAGTGCGTGAGTTAGAACCTGATGATTTTCTCCATTCACTTTCTTCAGCATATTCACTTGTGATACCATCAGTGCTTGAATTATTTCCGGTTTTTTTTCGAGTACACGAGTATTTTGAAAATTAAAATATTCGTGAGCAAAAAGAAACCTCTAACGATGATTCAAGTACGGGTGGTATTCGGTAAGGAGATTCCGCACCCTATCTAGCTATCTACCGCAGTTTCAAGCATAGACATTATAAATAATGGCCCAGTATACCATAACCATACAGTGGAGACACTCGCCACAGAACACCAACATCAGCAGTTTGACATGTCGAGGTGTTATCAATCACCTTGATTGATGAGCGTCAATGTGTGTTGAAATATTGAATTTTGGTTTATTTTGGCTAACAACAAAGGTGGAAAAGTGTGTGGTAATTATCCGTTAAGCGGGCTCCATCGTGAAATTGAAAAATTTTTGGTGGAACTTACGTATTTCGGCCTCCTGAACAAAAAATTCTAATAAAGTTTTTGGGGCTCGCAACTAGTTTCGGAGATACGGCACCCCAAAAACAGGGTTTTCAGGGTTAACATTTATGTTTGTTTATTCAGCCAATTTCGCTCGAAATTCCTCCTTATTTCTATCAGCACAATATACTCATTCTATATCCATTTTTCACTGCAAAACTCTAAAAGGTAAATCGTCATAGAAATTCGAGGTTAGCAAAACAGTAGAATGTGCGATGCGCGTTCTACTGATTTACATTACAGAGTTTTGCAGTGAAAAATGGAAAAATGCTTATGATTCTGGTGTAAAGTGAATAAGAAGGATATATAGAATGAGTATATTGTGCTGATAGAAAGAAGGAGGAATTTCGAGCGGAATTGGCTGAGAAACAAACATAGGCGTAAAACCCCGATTTCCTGTCTTTGGGGGGCCGTATCTCCGAAACTAGTTGCGAGCCCCAAAAACTTCAATAGGATTTTTTGTTCAGGAGGCCGAAATACGTAAGTTCCACCAAAATGTTTTAAATTTCACGATGGAGCAAGCTTAACGGATAATTACTAAGTGTGTGCTTATCGCGGATGTTTGTCGAAGGTTAGAGACAAATTGTCATCTCTCTTGAGGTTTCTGAAGGATGTCAAAAGGTAATAGCCATTAGTGTTCTGTGGAATAGTAGCTCTTTGAATTTTTCATAAATTTTTTAAGAATTACAAAACTTCAAATAGAAGCTGATTTGCGTTTAAATATAAGCTTTATAAAAATACACCTTGATATTAAATAACTCGTTTAGGTGTGAGGCATAGTTGAAGGCATGTAAACGAAAGGATGAACTTGAAAAATCTCCCGAAGCTCTCTGTAACAACTATCGCTTGTGTGAATTCCACTTTGAGGAAGAAATGTTCTAGAATTTTCTACTCATTGAAATATGCAAATAGGAATTCGAAAAAGCAAAACTAATGAATCGAGAAACAAAAAAATTACCAATCAAAGTCATTTATAGTCTTCATTACATTGTTAATGTCTGAATATATCTAATGTACATATTTGAAGCTGCTGCGAATGAAACATTCTCTTGAAAGCTTTTCATTTCCTGGTCATCGAATATATCTTCCCTAACAAAAAAGGACTGGAGGAAAAAAGCAACAGAGTGGAATATCTATTGTAGGTACTCGAAGATTTCAGTTTTGCACATTTATTTCAAAAGTTATCCTAGACAAAATAATAATTTCATGATGTGAAATAACATACTGATTTGAAGATTTGAAACTTGGTAACCCATACATTCAAATTTACCGCCACAAAATGACATTATACACCCCGAGCACAGAATGAAGGTCACAGAAATTGGGCCCTCGAGAACAAAGGATTGACATTTAAGTGTCCTTACTGTATAGCTACGGTATACTGGGCTAATGGACTGGTCTTTATGACAGTTTTCCATTATAACACGATGCGGAATACAACACAGAGAGAAAGGATATGCACAATGAAGTGATATTGTGGAGGACTTCAATTATTCTAGCCCTCTTTACTCTCTTTACCTGCTACATTGAGGAAATGATTTGCTTAGAGGTTATACCTGAAGTATTCTATCTTTCCACTCTGCAGTCCTCTCTCTCTTAGGGCCAGTCCATTAGTTGAAACAATAATCTTCAATAATTTCTGGAAAGTTACTCTCTGCTTTCTAAATATTTGGAAAAATACAATTTCATTGAAATGTCACAAGCAGTTATCACCGAGACCTCTAATATATTCATGATTTGAATTACGAACACCGATTAGAATAAAACGTAAACTATGGTGTGTGGTTCCATTATTCATCAGGTAGGCTATCTATACATTCAACAAAAAATCCTCAAAAAAACTGAGATAGCCACCCAATTATAATTGGATATAGCCATTCTGAAATATTCCTCAGATTACCTATTAAAATAAAAATTATAATTTTTCATTCTACCGTTGAAAACGATGTACTTCCCACATTTCGATAATTTATAACATTTTCGGTTAATTACTTTCAATGATAATTGATAATGAAGAAATTGACAAACACCAATCAGAGTCTGATGCCATTTTCGATTTTGACGACGGTCTGGTTTGAAAGGAAATAGGAAATAAGAGAGAGATAGTTATATACCATTTCGGTACGTGGTTTCTGACGACAAGATGCTTTGAGTTTGCAAACTATGTTGATCCACGACTATTGTATAATGTACCCATTATGCGTCTGTTTGCTCGACCTTGATGATACCCATTATTCGCTAGTGAATAGTGAGTCAATATATTTCATTATATTATATTGTTTTGCTACAAAAATTTGGATTTAAAATTTTCAAAGTGTAAACTACCAAATATTTTCAATTCAGTTCTTCACCTATATAAAAAAGTCAAGGAGCTACCAGCGACTATGAATGTGTGTTTGAATCCAAACAAAGTTGACTCAAACAGTTTTTATATGATATATTTGTTAAAATAAAATATTAGTCTTTCTAAAAATATGTATGTAATGTAAAAGAATTTTCCAACAAAAAAACTTCAACAATTTTTTTTATCAGCCGTAGATAAATTATAGTATTCTACTCGCGTATATTGGCTATTATTCTCTCGGTGATTTAGATCTCTCGCCTGCGGCTCGTGGCAGTAAACTTCACCCCGTGAATAATAGCCATCATTATACGCTCGTTGAATAATACACTATTTGAATGGACCAATGAATAAATACATCGAACTCTCATCGATCACTTTGAGAACTCGAACGATTACCGACAGGCACATCCGGACGCATCCGAATCCTTCCTAAAATGCTTGTGATTTGAATTAACAATAGCAGAGTTTCAGTTCCGCCGAAAGTGTAAGTGACAGTTTCTACGAGCTGAAACCTCAATTGGAGTTTGCTTGAATGTGATTGACAAGGTTCCTTGCTGAGTGATATAGGTTCGGTATTCCGTTGTCCATATAATAAACTCTATTGAAACTTGTTACAAAGAAATACAAAATCAAATAAGCCAACCAGATCAAAACATATAGGTTGAAATTGATTTTTTTGGTCAAATAATATATATAAATGGTTTTATTGTTTGGAAAAATAATAATAATATTGTGACAAAAAATTTAAATATTGAATACTGATTTTTAAATATAATTATTTCTTCAACCAATCCACAAATATATGTATACCGACAGGAGTCCCGCAGGGAAGTATCCTGGGACCCCTACTTCTTATTATTTTCGTAAATGACTTACCTACCTGAATATTTTAATAATTGTCAACCTACTCTATTTGCCGATGATCTCTCAGTAGCTGCATCTGGTACCTCCATAAGTAACCTTAGTGTGGTTTCAACAGACTGCATAAGAGCCTCTAGTGAATACAGTATAAAAAATCACCTTATTCTGAATGCGCTGATGACTGATCTAGTACAGTTTTCTGCCTCAAATCTGGACTACAGTCTGCTAGTGAGATATGATAACTCTTCTCTTCGTCAATCGACTGTTGTTAAATTTCTTGGAGTGAATATGGATTCGCATTTGAATTGGTACACTCACATAGAATATGTTGCTAAAAAAAATTCGTCTCACTGCTTTGTGTTGTTGAGACTAAGAAAATTTGTGGATAGAAATTTTCTGCTGACCTATTACCATTCATATATCAATTCTACATTATCTTATGCAATAACCATATGGGGAAACTAAAAAAAATCGAGTCTCTCTTAATATTGCAGAAAAAAATATTGAGAACAATTACGTTCAAAGGCCGAAGGTACTCGTGCAAAAATATATTTCAAGAACTAGGCATTCTAACTGTCATATCACTCTACATTTCCAGAAGTGTCATATTAATTGAAAAGAATATCTGTGAATGCATTGCATCTGGTGAAATTGTCAACTACAATATGAGAGCTAGGTCAGCGATTCGACTACCCCCACCTAGACTTACACTAACGGCAGAAAGTTGTTTTGTAATGCCTTCGAAACTATACAATCATTTACGTCATGTTCTGAAAAATATAAGAGATGTTGAAACTTTCGAACGTGAAACAAAACATCTCCTAATACAGCACTCGTTATACTCGTTGGACGAATATTTCGATACCAATTTTTTAGAATACTATGTACCTACAAACCATTGTTAACTCATATGTTAAACTGAGTGTGTGTCGCTGTTTATTCATATGTATATTAAAAGTGTTGAAATGTAATTGTTTATCTCTTTGTTAGGCTACTGATTGTTAGTCTTAGTGACCTGTCCACATGTCATGTAATTTGACCATATTGGAATGAATAAATAAATTAAACCTTTTATTCCTCTTCTTTGACTGAAGACCTTCTTGTTTGGATTCGATTGCCTCATTTGATTTCAATTTCCCATAAGTTTCTTTGCAACAGATAATCATTTTCAGTAGAAGAAGATTGATACTCAAGACGAGTGCAATAATCTGAGTTGGGTGTTGAGGTGATTGATCTCTACAAAAAATTTCAACTTTTACACAGAAGGTTCCAATCTCATTGTTTGCAGGTTTTTATAAAGTTAATTATATAGATAATGGAAGTTCGAACCCATACCACTGACCGCTTCTAAAAATGATTTACTGTTTCGAGGCCTTCCCTACGTTTGGAAGCGAAATAACGGGGGAAAAACGCTTCGTGTGAACGTTTGGAGAACTTTCCTACGGGTCGTCTGACGATAAAGCAACAAAAAACATTCGTTTTTTCCACATTAACACAGTTTACTATTCGATGTCTTGTTGCTAAATAAAAGCACATTCAATAATTTGATTTCTTGGCACCATTTATTTCTAGTCTTCTGAGTTTCAATTTGAAGCTCTGCCCCATGTTTGTAGTAAAAAGTAATTTGCATTCCTTCGAGAAAATTTCGTGTTTAATACGAGCCAGTTCCATTGTGAAGAAGGACAGCTGGAAATATTTCACATCAGGAATGACAAAGCAAAGACACTACGTTCAATTTCATTCTCCAAAATGTAAGGGATATTCAAATTGTTCATGATCTTGAAAATGCCACATTTGATAGCCCCAGAAAGGCATGTGACGACTGAAGTAGAGCCCATCTTTATTAATTTTTGAAAACTGTTGGCAATGTCAAATTTCAATTGAATCTACTACTGAACGAAACTTTCATAAGTGCATACTTCATATATCTTCTAAACCTTTCATCTTAGGAAAAACAAATATTATTTTGTCGTAGTTTATTTACCTCACAATCAAGGACTTTTGGTATATTCTCTTTCCGTGCAACTAAAAAAGAGAGAATCCGTGGACTTCAGTGCACATATTCCACACCCCCTCTTTGGTCATTTATTCACTGGAGCATAGTCTCTACCCAAAGAACGGAAATAACTCATCTACTCACTGTTTCCTGAGTATCATTCGAAGGAAAGCGTCAGGTCCCTTGTGGATGAGCATCCCTAACGAGTCTTGTATTTGTTCTTCGGCCGTTGCGACGTCTTCCAGGGGCGGAAGGGCCGTCGCACCTTCTTCGTCCTGCCAGAAACGGTATAGAAAGCACTTGTCCTTGAATGGCTGCTCCTTGTTAACTGCACGAAAAAAGTTTCTGTTTCAGTTTATCGACTGTCGAATAGTGTTGTTGTATACATTAAAGGCGTTATAGTGGAATACACAAGAACACAACTGGATATACGAAGGAAGGTATAATTTTTGGTATCTCTTACAGGAGCAATTTTTGAGTGATGTTACTTATCACCAAATATTTGACGAATACCAATTCACTTTCGAAAATGGGAATTGCTATTAGCATTGTTTATAGAGGCATAGTTAGTCAATGCCCGTGTAAAAAGGATTTGATGCGTTTTTGTTACGGTATCTAAAATGTCAATATTTCCGTTTACTAGAGAGTGCTCCTCCTGGAGAGAAAAATAGGGGCAGTATTATTTCTGTTAGTTAGTTTGACTGAAATGTTGAAAGAAAGATAATGAAGATTAAAAATAGAAGTGACGATATGAGCTTATGAAGGAAAGAAAGTTTAGGAATCAAAATAATCTTCAAAACATAAATGATATACGAAATTGACAAAAAAAAATTACTTCTGTCGGGTCAATTACAGTTGTCGGAATTTTCAGGTCGGTCTGGTTTGTGGCGTCCTGCATCCATCAAAGGACCACTTTCTGAACTGTTTTTCTTTTTGTTGATGACGGCCTTTCAGACATTTGGTATGTTTTGAGAGTCGTCTTCAAATTTTACAGTGAAGGTTTTCAAAGATGGTTGAGAATGCGAAGTTGTTATTCTGAGAGTTTATCCATTGGTTTGTCGGGAGTGAAGTTCGACGTTTCGCGAACCTATCAGTTGGCATTCTCAAGAATGTTACTGCTCCTACTTCGTGCTAGCAACTGTTGTTTGAAAAACTTCTGCCAGTTTTCGAATAGTTTCTTGGTCGTAGAATATATTAATGTGTATATCAAATTTTTTCAGCAATGTTCATCGTCAGATAATGAAGCATGTATAAATTCCGAGAATATTGTTAATGAACGATTTACTCGAATATTCACTACATATTTTGGAGATTCTCCATATTATATTATTAATATATCATTATTACAAAGGATAAAAGATTGAGAGAATTCTCCATTGACTTCTTTATTCATTCAATAATTGTTTTATTATATCATCTCCTAGGAATCAATGTCAAAAGTGAATGTTATACAGGGCTATACAATACTACTATATTACATTGCATACTATTGATAATATTTCCATACGTTTCGACAGGAAGTTATCGTTGGATAGGCCTGGAAATTCGATGTTATTGTTTAGTGCCTGCTTTATAAAAACAGGCCTGAAGAAAATCAGTTGACGGTAATATAAATCGACTGTAAGTGTTTTAAGTTTGATTTTGTGGTAGTTGAGCTCTGTTTGAAAAAAGGTTTCACTTCCTCTCCATAGGTTCCAATCATACCTATGAGTTAGTATTGCTGGCCAGTTCGTTGTTTTTCATTCATAGGTTGATAATAATGGTAAACAATCAATTACCCTACCACCAAACTGATATTTGCGTTCGACACGTGTTTCGATAACAAGGTTAGCATATTCACGAGAAGAAAATTGATATCAATTCTCCTGGAAACGCTAACTTATCTACTGAATTCCATAATGGTATTGAGATTTTGATGAGAAACGATAAAGGATAGTACATACCATGAGCTCATTTTCGAAAATATTGCTGAAGGTGACTGCTTTTATTACCTTTCCTACAAATTTCTGGGTGAATTAGGAACTATTTATATCTAAACTTTGAAAGAAGTCATTACTCATATCAACTGACTCTAACTATTGATACGGAATACTTATGATATTAGGTATATTATTTGCTATGAGCTTCCATTGTTTTTTATATCTTCATTTTTGAATCCTTTCCCTTTCTTTTCATCATCATATGTCTTTGGTATTATGGATCCACCAGTGATTGTGTCTTTTTTTCTATAAATAAATGTAATGTTTTTCTGGGGGTCGAGTTGGAAAACACTGAAAAGAAGTACTTTAATGCGACAACAATAAGTTATCGTCTTCAGGAGTGGAAAATTGATGTCAATTTTCTTCTCTTGAAGTTGCAAACCTACATAACTACTACTACATAATTTAACTCTTAGAGAGTGGTTATTGTGCTGAAGACAGTATTATTCGTTTCTTACGAAAGCTGTCACCGTTATCATGATTTTTTTTTTGGAATGGGTCGAATTTTGAAAATTTACTTCACTTGAAGATACTTTGCATATGGTATATGGCAGTCAGACTGGGGTTTTCTTGGTACTACAAATGATATTCCTGTCAGTTTCGGAAATATGCTGGCAAAGCATATTCGTTTGGAATCATTGCACAATTTCTTGAACACTGGTCAAATTATTTCAAGAACGAAGAGAAAATATACAATATATTCATTTGTACTTTCGAAATAATAAGAGAGCACCAGTTGAAATAACAAGCAACGTTCAAGGATTTACCACAAAGTACCTGGTCGAGGAAGCTACTGTACAGTAAAACATAACTTTTTTCAAATAAAAATTCCACAGGAAACCTGTCATTTTTATTTGGAGTTGGTATTAAAATCTCACCATTTCTTTCTTAAATTGGGGAGTAGCTTATATTGGTGGGACATTTATTTTCTTTGGATTTTTGTTTTTTTGTGTTTCGGGAAACAAAAACCCAACAAAAAATCCTCGAAACGATTGTTATATTTCCGACGATACAACAACCGAATCCTACCAACCGACAACGCGCGCTGCTTTAGAAATGCGGCCAATTGAAAGACTCGTAAGCAGGGGGAACCGAAATAAATGTAATCCTATTACTCGACTCGAAACAGAGCGATTACCATAACTTCCGTAACATTTTATTCCGGCCGAGATTTCGCGGCTTCTTGTGTGATTCCAGCAAAGCTATAAATATTGTTTCAGCGCTCACCGTGCGAGATTACACCTTCTTCCAGAAGAGCCTGCCACATGCCGGCCGCTTGAGCCCTAGTGTGAACGCTCGGCGACAAATTCAGCAGCCAATCCACCAATTCGGTCCCGGGGGCGCAGCGGCGAACCAGGCGTCCGGAGACTTTTCGGTCTTTCAGGCACGTGTTTTGAGCTGCAAGGAAGCGATACGGAAATTGAAAAAATACTAGGTGAATGAATGAGGAGTCGTTTTTACATCAGATACAAAAAGGATAATATTATTTTTCCAATCTCACCAGTGAGAATAAACGGAAATGTAGGAGATGCATAGATGCAAGATGCATATATTCCTGGTGAAATGACTCCTATACCAGTACAATGTTTATGTTTTCGTCAAAAACGCTAGACCTAAGGATCACTTAATGACATTCAGGGTAATTCACATTCTTGAAATTTCTTTACAGATGGCGTAAAGCGGCAACTCTAGACACATGTCATTATGAAGTCTGACGAAATTTCTATAAATGAATTCTATATAAGAACTCGTGCAGACACAGTGTGTTACTTTGTTTCTCAACACTCTACACAATGAAGGATAAATATACCTAAGAATGCATCTCGATACATATATTACAGATAGATGCATTTGCTCTATACTCTCGATATATATTATGTTATGTGAAATCGATATTAAAATTCATAGAAATTCCTATTATTCGGTGCTGAAAGGTTTCAGATAATTTGAAGAGATTCTTCGAAATATCGGTATCGACGTGAGAGGTAGTGGAGTTGGACTACATGGGAAAACTAGTACGTCAATATAGAGTTCATTGAGCATTGTCACCAATGCTGGAATTTGGAATAAATATGTTAAACTGGGAAATTCTGAAAAGCAATCAACAAATAACAGAAATATAACTTCTACCAAAGTAAAAACTGAGCAAGATGAACTTTGTTTTTATCAGCGTCAGAATAATCTCGCTTTATATTGACCTGTTGAACTTGAGTACATATATGTATTGAATGTTTCTTACTAACTATCGGAACTTGATATAGATGAATAGATGATTGATTATTTCGTCCACAAATAATACAACAGCGTTTGATATCCATTAGGAAACATTATTTAAAACAAACACTTAAATTAATTACTAAACAAACGGAAAACAACTAATAATTGAAAGCAATAGCAGACAAACGACAAATAACTGAGGTAACTACGGTAGAGAGTTGAACTAGAAAAGACAAATAGCTGATTGAAAGGAACAGTAAAATTATGGAAAACTTTGGGCCGAATTCGAATAAATTGGAATGCAAATGTGAAAAGATGACAGAATAAGGACCGGTTTTTCAATGCAAGATATCTGTCAGATTAAAATAACCATCAGTTTTTTTCCTTGTCACTGCCAAATATTATCCACGCGCACCTCCTCTCTCCTTCCATCTATCTGACACATAACTCATTTATCCTTTTATTGAAAAACTGGCCCTTAGACTCTTGCACCATCTACTGGAAATCGCAGTAAATTCCGTGGATATGATTGCTGTTGTCTAGAATTTTTGACGAAACAATATCGAATCGGAGATGGTACCAGGAATATATAATATGCATCTTGATATCCACGCAAGGTAGAATATGAACTCCTCCAATCACAGATAACGAAAAAACTACTAGGTTACCAGGGGCAACCATTTAGAAACTTCACAATTCTGATCTGTCTACCTACAATGTCCTAAAAACCATGAAATCCAAGTTGTTTCATTCAAGCATAAATAAATGCATTCATACCTGAAATATTTTCTAGTTTATTGAGTCAAGTTTGAATCGTCACAATTGATGTTTTTTTTTTGTGGAATTGAAGGACTTGCATCTACTCTTCAACACCAATGATTAACTGAAAGTTCAAAGTCCATATGGCCTAGTTTGTGGAGCGTTAGCCCTCTGAGACGATCCACTTCAAAGTCTCGAGTTCGAGTCTCACCAAAACCGACCTTTTATTGGCTTTTTTTACTTTACATAACTGATTTAATTTTTTTCGTTTGATATCGAATTGAATGAAGTTCATTTCCTTTGAGATTTTCTCAAATGTCGATCTTTATCTGGAATTGATTATCAATATGATAGAGGGAGAGAGAAGAGGAAAGTCCACTTTTCCGTACTCATTCTAGTGTTAAAAGAGTCACGTTTCCTCACTAGTGCACAAATAGTATAATATCCATTCGAGTCATACAGTTAATTTGTTCGTCGACCACGTGAATATTTCAGAACTCTCTTTCAAGTATCATAATGATAATCAATTTGGAATATAGGGTATATTTTCGATATTCATGAAAATCTCAAAGGAAAGAAACTTTATTGAATTCGATTTTGAGCGATACAAATTAAATCAGTACGATCAAATTAAAAATTGTACAAAAAAAGGTCTTGGCGAGACTATAGTGTGGAACGTCTCAAAGGGCCGTACGCCTAACCAACCATTTGAACTGTAAAATTTCAGTTAATTATTGTTATGAAGAGTAGTACGTGCGGAAAGTGGAATTTTTCATATGAGTGAGAAAAATCGACAATTCCACAATTTTTCTTACGACTACCTACTTTATTAAACAAATCTCAAATATCAGATGGTATATATTAAGTTGCCTGAAAAATCTTACGTTTCATCCTCCATAGGGAGAAAAAGTACTTCTCCTCCCTAGCAAGGAAAAGTAAAAGTGACGTCATTGTACGTAATCAATGAAATAACTTATACGGCATTGTCGACCCAAACTATATTCTATTACATAAATATGAATTTTTCCGTTTATTACATATATATTTATAAATATATATAATTTTCACGGAGTAAATGTATTGAAAAAATAAAAGTTGACGGCAAATATTACAAGAGAGCTACAGCAATACGCAATGTTCAAGATTCCGCAGAAGTTGCCTGTGAGTCCCGGTAGCGCAACGTGTTGGTGTACCGCTCACTGTTTATGATAGGCTTGTAGGTGTTGGTTCAAATTCCATCATCGACAGTTTTTTATTTTTTTCAATTATTTTTTCTTCGTTTTTTAAGTTCTCCTCATTTTCAGAATTTCAGGAGTATGCTATACTGTACCTACTTCTTAGTTTTACTTCTTTAATGAATTTTGTCTGTTAGTTTCCTGAATAAATTATTTGAAAATGACTCGTTATTCGAGGGAGGCGAAAAAATATTTTTTTTAATATGGGGGTAAAGTATCTTTTTCTCCCTTGAGTGAAGATCATCCTCCGGAGGATAAGTAGCAGTCTCCTCCCTTGTTATACAAATAACTATTCCGCCCTAGTCCGGTAAAATATTTTTTCCACTAGTGCGGAAAAGTAAATAGGTTAAGTTTTTGAGAAGTATACTGACATTTGGATATTCGAGTGAAGCCTTCCAAAATGACCTCTTCCAGCAAAGTTATTGACAAAGCAGTGGAAATCTGACTTCATCTGCAACTAATTTGCAGAATGCAACAAATTGCACGTTCGACATCAATATTGCACTAGTTTCCAAGTATTCGAAATGCCGTTGATATTTCAGTAAGTAATACAAACGTTGCTGTTTTGCAGCAAACCTCGTGAAACATAACAGAAATCTAAGAGTAATGATACGTATGCTAATTAATTCCACAAAGAATGAAAAACACGGCATTTGTCGAAAGCTTCATCAAATTCATGTATGTGCAATGTCTACTTGAAAAACAAAATGAATAATTTTTTAATTGTTTCGAATCATTGTGAATGAAAAAGTTTACAAACCAAGCCAAAATTTGACATTTATATTTCGAGATATGGGTCATTTTGGCCTTTGGCTTCCGTGGTTCTTTTTTCTTGAAATAAATGAACAACTTTCCACCTCTGTATTTAATAAAATATTCTAGCGGAAATATATTGAAAAATCAAGGGAATGAAATCATAGCTGGATTTTTCTATCTATTTTTTCTACTCATCATCATAGTGTAAATATTAAAGGAAATCGTGAAAGTATTTTTTTATTATGAATTTCCACCAAGTAACTACAAGTTCTATTCAAATGTGAATGTTAGTCACCTGACATTTGTCGTACGAAACGTAACTTAATGGTTTCGAGGAAATGACATGCATTATTCCTAAAATAGTTGTAAATAGTTATTTCCATACTACGAATATTTGAATGAGTTTTCATCGTGAATTTTTCATAAGCTTTTTGGTAAATGAGGTTATCTCGCTGTGGATACTTCATGCCGTTTCCATAATAATGATGTATGGCACATGGAATATTGCATTTTTAAAAGGGGCGTTTACATCAGTCGAGGAGATTCTACGAAAACTTCTTGACTACTGTAAAAAACCAAACTAGACACATTTGAAGATCGCAAAAATGAATTTTGTCTGAACTGTCAATATTTCGTTATGAACTTTCATGAACGTACTCTTTGCTATTATGCTTTGAACAGAAATCAGTAGAGATATCTATCATTCTCATTATTACTATCATTATAGTTACATAGATCTTCCAGTCAATCGTTCTAAGAACTATCGATAGTGTCAACGTGAAAGTTAGTGGAGAGTCTGAGGCAAAGTGGCGCTGGGATGATATTTTGATATTTCTCACATAAAAAATAAAAGGAACACCGAAACGATAACAAATGCCTACCTACTGAATTATTACGGTTTTGAATTTCCGATCAGTGTAAACCATGTCAAAGTCCTAGCTTTGAATAGGAATAGTTGTTAACGTAGTGTAAATCGGTATTTACCATAATGGGGTTTGAAATCCTGAGCAACTCAAAATTTTATTTCTGTATTATAAAATTATAATGAAACAGTTGTCAAGTTGTCAACGAAAAAGTGACCCACTTTTTTTTACAGCTCAATTCGCCTATAACTATTGAAATTTTTTATGGCGGATATCCTTACCGAAATTTTTTTAAATATAATTCTGAATCTAATTTGCCCTAAATCTTTTTTTTACCACTCTCAGCAGAATACCTGTTTCTCAACTTGTAAGCTAGTCTAATTATAAAATGACAGAAGCATGCAGAATCATTGGAATTTTCGTCTCCTTATTTTTGTTGACACGAAAACATTATTCTTCAACTAGGGTGTCTTGTTATGTAGGAAGAATAATTGTTTCTCAATTCTTTCTCTGCTATTTTTCTTCATTATTATATGCCGATAATATTTGAGAGTTATTTATTTGCTATTACCAGCTGCGCCATGAGAAATGAATAATGTTACCGTTATCGATCATCATTCACAACTGTCTACGAACCGTCGTCACTATATTACATTTTCCAATGAAGCGATGAGGGAATGCAACAGCTCAAGTGACTGGCAAATTGGTGGTATTATGACATAGAAAAATCAATGTTCATTGAGATGATAAATTGGTGAATATAATAATGGAAAAATAAAAATAAAATTACTTTTCGATTGCAGAAATACATTTATCAATGATGCAATAACTCGAATGAAGAGTATTTTGAACAATTTTGAACAGAAAAAAGTGATTATTCTGAAAATATTATTGGAAAAACAAATCGTGCAAAACACATATGAAGGTGACGAGAGAAACTCCTGTTGAAAGTCTAATTGATGTAATTTGATACTGGTTTCTTGAAAACTCTGGTATAGTAGATATATGACCATTAACATATATATCAAAGAAAGATAATTCTCAGATATATGTTTAATGTCTTGAATATAGACATGTAGCAAAACAATATTCGAGATTTCGATATTTCCGTGTATCCTCGATATTTCTTCAGATAAATGAAACAAAGATCGCTCTGAAATGCAATGATGATGCGGGGATGTGAAACTTGTCGTGGACAGCAATGTTATAATAATAATGTGGGTTATGAAGTATGTCTGATACAACTCAATCACAATACGTTGTTTATTTACCAATATAACAGTACCTACTGTACCTACTTTTCTCTCGACTTTTCTAACTGTCACTTGCTAATGTCTTCTCAACATTCATGATGCATGAGCTCATAATTTGTTTTCCAAATCCCTAAAACTACCTAAGGTAAAATTTGATTTACATTACTGGTTGTCACAATAATAATAAGTCTTCATTAGGACAACATGTAAATGATATACATACATTTGAATATAAATAAGTGTTGACCTAAAAGGCGAAGTTCAGTTGGAACGTGGAACGTAGTGAGGTCCTGCTCTATCACTCAACCTCCTAACCTACTATTATTTCTCGAAACAGGCGTATCGAGTAATGCCCCTAATCTTAACCTACCTAATGCTAACCTAGATTACAAAGTCACTTATTATCGAACTAAATCCTGGCACATGCTAAGTTGTTAAGAAGCTTTTGTTTGCTCCAAGAACAACGAATTTAATTGAAGAGAAGAATAATAAACATATTATTATTCAATGAAAATGAATGAAAATGAACTGCTCAAGTATAAGTTAGAGTTGCCCACTTATCAAGAGTTTGTACAGTTGCGCCCTGAATTTCCGATGTGGAATATTCATTGAATCAAGAGGAATTGCATTGAGAATTTTTGGCACGTTGTATGAGAATGAACGTTGAAACAGACTTTTGCTATGTCGTGGGATGTGAATTTGATATTTCTGTCGAACATTGAAAGTATGAATCTGAGAATGAGTGAAGATTTTGTTGTACAAATATTCAGGTGTTCAATAGATAAAGATGTTTTGAAAGGTACATGCACTGTGAAAGAATCCTCTTTCTCTCATACCCAACCAACCAAGTTCTTTGACTTTTGCTTCTCACTCTGAATATTAATCTGACACATATATTTTGTATTTTCTGCAATCTCGATTGATCTTTTATAGTCAGGCAAGGTCCATAAACCACATCACCGAAATTGATTTGGGATAATATCTGTCATTCAGATAGAACAATTTTGCTTTTTTGATTTGAAATATGTCAACATCCAAACAAAAATTTTCATTTTTCCAAAAGACGATTTAGGTATATGTACAGAGAAACGTAACTTAGTGTCCATATACAAACCTATTTTTCTTGCATCACCTACTATTGGGAGAATATCATTATTAACTACGATTTTACACTCCTTCAACACTTTCGAACGATTTATCTTAGATCCAAATTATAGAACTGAGGATTTGGGTGGATTCATTTTGGGGCAATGGTGATAAGATGATGTTACTAAGTTCCTGATGTCTTCATTCAGTCTTTCTATTGCAAGATTGGTGTTCTCTGGTTTGAAAGAGACGTACAACTGAGTGTCATCACCATAAAAGTGTGATGCACACCATGATAGACTGTTTTTCAAAAACGATGTATATACTGAGAACAGTAAAGGTACTGAGATTGTGCCTTGTGGTACACCGCATGATAAATACAGTGGTTGCGATATCGTTTTGTCAATTTTAACCGCTTGAATCCTGTTAGATAAATAATTACTCATTTATTGTCTTGCGTAGTCGTTCAGTCCTATGTGCCTCAGAATCGCCAGTAAGGGAGAATGATTGATGGTATCGAATGCCTTCGTGTAGTCAAGGAGTACTAAAGCAGTAAGGTGTCCAGTGTCCTGTGAGGTGAGTATATCATTATCATAAGTGATGCCGTAACACAACCACGATTTCTTTTGAAACCTCATTGAGTTTCAGGCAAGATCGTGAATTCATCTAAGTGGTGACGTAATTGTTCTTCGACAATTTTTTCAAGAACTTTCGATAAGACACTCAAAACACTTATTGGAGGAAGGTCCTTGAAGGTTTCTGGCGTTTCATTCTTTGGAAGGGGTATGATATAAAACATTTTCCATTGATTCGGAAAATCTTTCTCCAGTATACATGAATTAACGATATTAATTGAAGGATTGATGATGAATGGGCAACAATAAAGAACAAGTTTTATGTTGAGCCCATCTGGCCCTGTTGCATTTGTCTTAATTGAATGTAATATACTGATAAGTTCGTCATTGGTTGTGGGAGTGAAATCGAAGGTGATATGTTTGGTAATTTATGATCCACGTAGTATTCCAAAAGGTCAGAGTTTGGAGCGTTATTGGTGGTAGCTGTTATGAAACGATTATTATTCGCATTGGGATCAGCAAGATGGTCTGGAATTGATTTCCTAAGTTTTTTCGTGTGAATATCCATTTCATCCAAAATCTTCCCACATGGACTTTTGATTACCTGTTTGAATTCTGAACTGCAAACTAGTTTTTTTTCTTAGTTTCAACTGCAATATTGACGTGATTTCTGAGGTTTTTATAGTTATTCCAATCTGACATATTTTTTGTTCTCTTGTACTTCCTGAAGGCTTCGTCTTTTTCAAATATCACAGCTTCAATATTTTTTGTTAGCCATGGGGCTGGGGATTTCGTTATTAATACTGTTTTCAGAAGAGCATGCTTGTTGAAGAGTGTCATAATTGTTTCGTTTAGTATTTCTACTTTTTCATGAATATTCGGTGTTATGTATATTATAACCCGTGATGAGCCGACTAAATCATTATGAAACGCCTCGTGATTGAAGTTTTTGAAACAACGATATATGTGATAAAACGGCTTTTTTGGAGTAATATTTAATTCAATACTAGTTAGAGATAAATGACTGGAGCATATGATGAGGTCTATTAAGGTGTTTGAAGTGTTTGTGATACGAGTTGGTGAATTTACTATTTGTTCGAGCTCAAAATTATCTAGAAGTGACTGAAACTTTTCTTCCATGGCATTCATTGAATTCATGAAATCGATGTTGAAATCTCCTGCAACAATCACATTGTCATGCTAGGGCACCAAATTAATGAGACATTCCTCCAAAGTGTCAATAAAAATATAAATGGAGTACGATGGGGGACGGTGAGCTGCGCCAATTCAAACTTTTCTATTTTATCAGTTATAGACCATATTTGTTCGGTGTCGTTCACTGGCAAGTCATTGAAATTTAATGTATGATTACTTCATATATATATATATATATATATATATATATATATATATATATATATATATATATATATATATATATATATATATATATATATATATATATATATATATATATATATATATATATATATATATATATATATTTATATATATATCACTATACCTCCTCCACGGTAATCTCTGTATTTCTTTACTACGTTGAAATTTCGTAAATCAATAACGTCATCACCAATATTTGAGCTTGACCAAAATTCAGTTAGAATCATGATGTCTTCCTCAGAATAGTCGATACATTTCTTAAACCTTATTAACTTTGGTGCCAGATATCTAATATTTGAGTCCAAATTTTTAGAATACAAAAACAATTAGCTAATTCAACAAGTAGATTATTGAAGAACAAAAGATTATTTCAATATCGAACGATTTCTAGTGACTACATTCGGGAAGATTTCTTGATGAATGGTGTCCCTCCATAGAATTTTATGGAAACCTTTTCCACCTGAAAATTTTTTAAGTCCGCTTCTGCTTTTTTGAGTTTAAAATAGTTTCTCTGGTGAACGGTTTGATCGAGAGATGCATTAATTCCTCCAAATTGTTGTTTTAAAATCGATCCACATCTAACAATACTCAGAGCTTCGTCCTTGCTATGGAAACGAACTTTCACAGGTTGAACCCTGCCTTCGATTGGTTTTCCTAGTTTTTCTTTTTTAAGCTCGCTCGTAACGATATCTTTGTTGACAGGGTGTACTATATTGGAAATCTTATTATTCAGAGATTCCTCATCATTTATTTCTAAGTCATAAATAACTACGTTCTCTCTCGTTCATTAATTTCTGTCATGACGTTTTGTATATAGATGCATTCATCAGGTGCTACCGTTTGTTTTTCTTTCAGTTGTTTGACCTCTCCTCTCAGTTCAGTAATGGTGGATTTGAGTTTTTCCGCTACCTTGATATGAGGTGTAAACAATTTATCACATCGGGAACACTTCCTCTTTACTGACTTTAGAAAAGATTAATTTCTAACTTTGACAAAATCGTGCAGTCGTAATGAAAACTTTCCTCGCAATTATCGCATTTTATTTGTATGCTCGAGTGTACCTCTTTCTTACACGAAAAACAGTTTGACGACATTGATATCTCTATTCGTTTTTGTATATAGATGAGATTCAAAGCTATCAATTCGAAGCTTATGATATATGAAAATAAGTAAATCAGCTATTCTTTTCAAATTATTTGAAATTATGTAAAAATTTTACTCACTATTGTCTTTGGAAACTATGAAACACTCTGAAATAACTCACTTATAATTTTCAACGTATCAGTTCCACTAAAAATCACCTTCAAATTGTTAGCGATAAGGTACGTATGACGATACTTCTACCATTATGTAAAAATACAAAAAATTATCAAAGATTTCAGGTATGGTAGGAGAACTGTATTATTCACCACTTTTTCTTGAATATGTTGGAGACATGAGGATATATATTTCGTAAAATGATTTGAATTTCGCGACTCTGAAACAGAGAGAATTAACGTAAAATCGATAAAGATTTTTCGTGTGTGAATTCGGGTATTGCGGAGAAACGAAGATAGTTGGAATATGTCAATGATAAAACGGTTCACATTGTATTCACTGTCAAAAGGGGATATTGAACAAAACACAAGTTATGCACTGGCAGAAAATTTGAAAGCTCAGATATTCGTAGGTCTCTTGAGCTGATATGAGGTCAATTTTATCTATGGAGGCAAGAGTATCAAAAATTTTATTACATCCATCCATCGACAACAACTTGACCATGGAACTGACCGTGGGTGAAATATTCTGCCAAGATTTTGGTATAAATATGAAAAAGTAACAACATCAACTCACATAAGAGGAGTGTCCTCAAGGCCCATCCGATCCGCCCAATTGCAGCACTGGGGGCATCCGTGATGGGTTCTGCGGGGTTTGGTTGATCAGGAGATATCGATCTCCTTGGTGGTGGTGACACTGGTTGCATCCCACTTTTGGCGTTCATTATTCCTGCTCCGAAACCTGGAAAAGGCAATTATACAATGATTATATTGTCAAATTCAATCATTGTTTCATGTGGGATCGAAATAAACAGAGATACAGTTTCCACGAAGGGCCGGTTTATGAAGAAGTCCAGAAAAAAGCCAAAAATTTTGGAAAACTCTACTAGCTGTATATTATTTGTATTTTACCCAGATGATTTTTGAGTGCTCATTGTTCGAAATAGATTTTTTCATACATATATTTTGTTGTTTTTATTCTACTATAATCTGGAAAAATAAAAAAAATGTTGGAATTGAAAAGTGTGAGCATTCACGCCGGTGTTCAAATTGGTAACGTTGAACCAGAGGTCCGACTGTCATCTGCAATTACCACTGATTGATCCTTCGGAGAAATCTCTCCTATAATCTTTGGTGGAGTTCCTGAAAGTGCCGATATCCATGTTCTGTTTATATTAATTCTTATGCTTCTCTGACCTCTTTGTACAGTCGCGGTTACTAGGGTCTGTCCAAAGCTTGTGTCCGATGAATATTTTAAAACTGTTAGTTTTTTTATTTGGCCGTAGTGGTAACTCCTCTTGTGTTTCTACAAGCGTATTTTATACTTCTTTCAATGGTTACAACCAAGAGGTTGTTCGATATACTCCTGGTTACTTAGTTGGTAACTGGTGTATTCGCGGTATTTAGACAATTTTTCATTATTTTCGAGGATTTGAATATTGTTTCCGATCCTTATTCATCTAGGAACTTTCTAATACGGTCCGGTACACCACCCATGAAAGGTACCACCCAGGAAAGGTTGAAAGGCTTTACTATTGATGATCTGTTCCATAGTTCAGCTTCTGTTGTTCTGTTTGGGACTGTTGCATGTTCCACAATAAAAATAAACTGGCTTCTATGAGCGACAGATACTGTACTTGGGGAAATACAGAGCGTTGGGGTTTCGAGAAAGAGAGTACCTATAGTTCTCCTATACGTTATCACCGAGATAATGTGTGGTAACTGTAATGAAGTGTTTGGGTTAGTTTTGTTGTTTTCATCGGTATGACGCAGTTATCTAAACACTTCCTGAATACCGATGAGTAGGTTGACGTTCCGAATCGAAAAGAGGGAGAAGGGGTCAGGAAGGTTCTTCCCCACCTCATCTACTTGAATAATTGCCCACTTTTCAACTAGAAAAAAAATCAAAACCAGTACATCATCCAATCATTGTGAATGAAATAATTGTTTTCAACAATGAGAGGTTAGTTATTGCAGGACCATAGCGCACCTTGACTGTTTGCAGAATTTTATTCGATCACTGCATTTGACATTGATAAATGAGTTCGAAGTAGTTGTCGAGGAGAGAGATAAGGATTGATATTTTCCATTTCAGCATCTAGCAACATATCCCTTGACCACTGCACTGGAACGCCGACCGCCATGCCCATCACCGATAAAATGTCACCTCCAGCTTCAATACGACCGACATCTGTCGAAACAATGACCAGTGTGTTTCTTAGGATCTGCTAGCTATATCTTTGAAACAAGAAAGCTCGTTTCATGAAATATCCGTAGGTGTATTATTTTCACCACTTAACTCGTCAAACATTTCATATGTTTACCCACATCTTGATTGAGAACTTCTAGCGGCAATTTCAGGAAGTGTTTTTCATTCCTCCATTTTTTCGCAACCAGACGTGTTAATCGAGTATCTAACGCTATAATTTTCCCTTAATTACTCTTGAAAATGTGAAATGAACAGCTGATCCAACTCCGTTGATAGCCTAATAACATGAATCCTATACCCAACTCACTTTTCATGAGGGGAAAACTCGCGATTTTATTTCGGGTGGTAGTCGAATCTATGATGTTACATATAAGATATTGGCAGTGGAAAATGTCATTATGAATACTTTACGTACATGGGGTATTCAAAAGTTCATCTCCATAAAGAAGACAGCAGTATCATCGTTAAGTTGCTTGTTCGAACTAATCAGAAACGAACGAAATCCAGATTGTTCAATCACTGCACATTCAGAACCTTTCAATTGAGTTTTTCCTTTTTCTATCTCAGTAAACATCTGAAGTAATTCTTTTCTGGAATCCCTATTCAGTACATCATTGAATCATATTATGAGACTGATTCAACCGGTCACACAACCGCCAAAAAGTAAACACTCTTTTGGAAATATCACGATGAGAGATTTCATTTCACCTGATACGTCCTCTCAAGAATATTATTTAAATGTGTTCGTTCTGATAGTTAGTCACTTTTACATTATTGGTCTTGCCCACTTGCAGATCAGTTTCGAGCTATCAATACTCTTTAATGCAAAGATGAACACTAACAACTCACGAGTCGTTGCTCTAGCCCTTGACGCAAAATTTTTCCAGCAGTTATATCTATACCATTTGAAAGTATGAGAAAATAAGGACATATTAGCCAATGATCATGATTAGTCTTCAAGAGAGTATTTTCAGACTTCTCAAAACTATGATGGGTATATTTTTTGGGTTTGTAACCAATCTGAAAAAATAAGGATTAATATTGGAATCTATACAAGTGTAGAAGGGCAGATTTTCAATCTACCCCGAAAAGTTGCTGCCTCTATTGAAAAACAGTTTTTTCTGGATAGAACAAGTCCAATTAGTCAGCAACTTCCCGTATAACTCAAATTTTGCCTATCAAAAAAATAATAAGAACTGATATATATGAAAATACTCATCTGTTTTCGTTCTCAAAACTTCTAAGCGAATTCCTTTCAAAGTGCAAATACCTGGTAAAGATAGTTTTCGTTATTGACATTTGTCAAACTATTTCAAATCATTGAAAATCTACCCCATTCTACACTTGTATAGATTCCAATATTGACTTTTATTTTTTCAGATTGTGGTAGGTTACAAACCCAAAAAACTACGGAACAAACATTGATCCACCACAAAAAAATGACGTTCAAACAATATTGAGATACCTGCTGACAAAATTTTATATGATGGGAAATCAACGACCTTCAGGTGGTGCGGAGTTATCATTGCACTGATGATGGGACAATAACTATTTCGTGAGCGAACAATCTTGATGAAGCGAAATTTCTGCCAGCTCTTATATAGGCATGATGCCAAGGCATCTGTCCAGAAAGCAGAAGATTGTGGAATCGATTTCCGCTCGAGATAGTTCATATTTTTCGGGGCTTATTATGTCTGAAGGCCATTAATAATACAGTGATTTTCTCTCTTTTAAGTTTCATATTTTTACTGGCCTCATTTATATTTAATCTCCAACGCTTCATGGGTTTATTTACAAAATCCTTTCGGATATACTGTTATGAAATCTAACAAACCGCGAATGTATTTTCGCCTTTTCACCTGAAATCGAGGAGTTAGTAGTAAATTAACCTTTCGTTAGCGATCAAGGGAGGGGGAATAAGCTTTCCTCTACGGGTGAAACAAAAATCGACCAATGAGAAAACAGAAAGGAACAGGATTATGGTGGTCTTCGAACTGAGGAAACTGTGCACATTCAATTTGTTAAGATGGCATTTTGGATTGTGAGAATCCTTGATGGTTTGATGCTCTCACATATCGGGATTTCTCCTGAGTGAATTCCAACTAATTCTTCGTAACTTTTTGTAAATAACAATGTATAAGGGTGAATGAATTGATTTCAATCTCAACTATGCGATCAAAATGTGTAATAACTAAAAACTCTTGAGAGTCACAAAGTCTCGTTTTTGTTGCGATTGTGGTACAGCTTTATTCACTTGCCATTTCTACTATTAAAAATATAACCTCAAATCTGTTGAATGTCTAAGTTCTCTGAGTTGAAATAATTTCAAATTTTTTAAACAATCATTCATACAGTTTGATACGAAAAACCCTAAATATCAATTAACAATTATATCTTATAAACTAATCAGCAATATTGAACCCAACACTGAAATACAGATCATATCCAAATATGAGTTGCTGCGTTTATGATAAATTAACACAGCAACTTTTCGGAATTGTGGTAGGTAAACAACCCGAAAAATTACAGAGAAAGGTTTCATCCACCGAAAAACACTGTCTTTCAAATAGTACTTATAATGGATTATATTCATGTTAGGGTACGACAACAAAAACTGTTCAGAATGATAATACACAAATTCGTATGTGTATCTAACTATCCAGAACAATTGAAACTTTTCCTAGATATCAATTACCCTAACAGCAAACTGATATCTTTGCACTCGACGCGCGTTTCGCTAACTAGGTTAGCATCTTCAGGAGAAGAAAATTGATACTCATCGTTAATACAGAACAATGTCCAATTACATTATATTAAAAATGCAATTCTCAAATTATAAGTTTACAGGATCCCATGCCTAGATATGATTCTGAAGAGTTTTAATACTAGTATTTTTTTCAATAATTCTAACAAAATGAAACTAACTGGAATTCGATTCCAGCGGAACGCAAGTGCTATTACCATTGAAAAGCGATAGCATTTAACCAGGTTGCGATAAATACACATGACACAGTTCCAATCTAACAAATATACATATTACGGAAGTCCTTTCAGTCTGAGTAAAAATATGCAAATTTCTGATTTGCCACTCTCTTTAAAGATAAAGAGTAACTAGCTACCTATATGATAATTTTTCAATTGGGTTTTCATCTCTCAGAAGTTGAATTTTGTACGAGCTGAGGATCTAACCTTTTAACCTCAATAACCCTCTGACAATATACAGTGCTTTTCTTTGATGCCCTTCCCTTGTATTCTTTGAATGGGTTAACTCAAAAAATTGAAACTTGAAATCGATGCATGAATACTATATCTTGTAGTGAAACTGACAGATGAAAATTTCTAGTTGGCGGCTGGGTGCCATTAAAAATGGAAAGGGAGCTTTGTGATACATCATTTTGAAGCTCCTGATGAATACTTTATAACCCTAGAATACAAAATGGCGGAACATTTAATATTTGCCTTTTTATAGTAAATGGTGCAGCTTGGTTTCAATCTAAATGTACAAAAATGAATGTGTGTGTTCGTATTTAGGATTGTTTATCCTTCATTGAGTTGTTCTTGGTATGTCTAAAAAGGTTTCCAAATATTTTGAGGAAATAATAACGATGATTATTATAACAATGATATCACCAATGGAAATACTGATAAAAGTCTGTATATATGGACCTTTCATCCGATTTGAATGAAACTATGGCGAGTTATTTTTGAAATGTCTGAAAAGGCATATGTGTGAAAAATATTCGATAATTTTAATAGTATACTAGCTGACCCGGCCACGCGTTGCTGTGGCTGAAGTTTTTGTTATATTACATTATAGTAAACAATCTAAGAGGAACAATAAGAGAACATCAGTCACGGAGTCCACTATGCTTTTTCACACAGATGGTATTTGTAGAAAAATATGGTGATCTCCTTATTTGACTTTCTACTACTATAACCCTTTAGTACAATGAAATTATTTACGAACAAAGACGAAAATGTTGATGTTGGTATACAAATTCACTGGATTGAGATTTGAAGGGGAAGTACGTTGAACACAATTAATTAAAATGTTTTTACACTTGATATTAAGCAGAAATCAATAGGTACAAAATAAAAATTTATCAGATTTATTATTTCCATTTAATTTTATAACAAATATAAGTATACTACAGTATGATACAGTAAATAACATGTGACGCTTAAACTCATGAATGAGGTAGGCAAGGCAGACAGTCTTAAACTTTTAAACATTAATATCTATTTTTTTGAATTATAAATACTATCAATTTCAATTTAATTTAACACCAATCGGTGCACAATGTTTTTGGTTAACCTGTCTTTAGCTAACACAAATAGATTCGACGGTTTTCCAACACGTGAACACGCAACATATAGTTGCCCATGAGAAAAACATGGATTTTCCAAATCTAAACCATTTGTGGTTGTGCATGACCTTCTGCTGTCCTGATTCTTTGAGCTGGATTTCTTGATTCAATTTGTTCTGCCAAATGATGGGCTCAGCAGCGCCATCTATTGATTACTTACTCAACCCAGTCGAAAGGTATCGACATCTGTTAGAATCATTTGGAGTTAACAGATAATTGTGACTATCAAATAATAACAGACAAATAATTAGCAATAAATTAAAATTGCGACTATAATTTGAGATTTAAACTATCCTATCTCTCAAGTTGGATCGAACTGCACATGGTGTGCGAATTTTATTATAATCGGTTAAGTGGTTTAGGAGTCCATTGAGGTCAAACATTGTGACACGAGATTTATATATATTAAGATTATGTAACGATCGTGTAATAACCATTCCAAGAGAGCTGAATACGCTAGGTATGTTTTCTATACCCGATAAATAATAAAGAAGTATAAATGTTATATTTCTATTTGTATTGTGGGTTCAACTGATCTGGAAGTGAAAGGAATATTTACATCCATTTCATTATTGCCAGTCTCGATAGAGTTCAATATTGTATTGGAAATGCTGATTTTATTCCGAACTGAATTTTCAATGTAGCCTTCCGCCATTGAATTGCAGAGTTAGACAGTTGAATTAATTTGAAATGAATTGAATTCATCTTCAGTGAATTGAATTTGAATTCATTGGCTTCAATTTACTTTGAAAAAAGTGAAATGTGATTTACGATTTTTTTCTCAGTGAGTTGTGACTTCTGAATTGTTTTGTGAATTCAATTCACAAGCCATTCTATAAAGTGCAGTTGCTTCTTGTAAATTTGTTCATAATATGATTCTTGCCATCCGTTAGTGAGCACTTGTTGAAAGAAATTTATGAATAGTTTTGTTATACTATATTTCACCAAATTTGAAGAACAATATATAAATTTTTTACTAAGTTTTGGAAAACGCGGTACCTTTATACATATTTCTAGTAGAATACAATCTTTGGAATGAAAGGGAATCTTTTTAACAGAGCCCAAGTCACTCGAACACCGAACTTAACGTACTTGACTCCCGTAATATGAAGCTCTGTTAACAAATTGTCTATTTGGAATATTCATTACCTATGTTCAATAAATGGTAACGTATCAAAACTAACTGAAAAATTTGAACTTTTCGGAAATTTCAGATATAGCTATCATAAATTTATTTGTTATCTTCGAGTGTACACGTTGAAAATCACTGTACTATTCAGAGAACATTTTGTGAACCAAGAGAGAAGAGATGCGAATTAGTTTTCTCCTCAGGTATTTGAAGGTTCTGAGTCTGATTTTTGAAAGATCCCCGAGAGGTGAAGATATTAGGATGGTTTCCAAGATCACAAGAATTTACTTGAGGGATCAACCAGCTGTGATGAAAATTCCAAGGAAGAGACGATTGATTTCATGTATCAGGAGAGCAATGGCGATAAAATTCGATGAGTATAGGGACCAATCGCCGATTTTTCTCAATTACAATGGATTAAGTGTGTCCGTGGCTTGAGTATCATCGACGAGACAAATTCCCGAGAAATCATTGTTTAATTTTTTCTACGCATATGCCAATAAAATATATATATTTTTTATATATTTTCCATAGAACTTATTTTTTTCTTCAAAAACCTTTTGTTGAAAAAATGTGTAATTTTACTACAGATATATTTTTTCCATTTTTGCATGGAGAGGTGAGAGCGTCGGCTGATTGACGGAAAAACCCATTCTGAAATCTGGCAAGAAAACCGATTGATGTTTCATTTCGAAATTAACGAAATGAATTGTGAATTGATTAGAGTGACAATTCACATGCTGGCTTGTAGCTTCAATTCTTTTTTTTTCTGATGAATTTTCAACTCATGTGTTCAATTCATTTTTACGGGTGAATTGTGACTTGTGAGTTCAATTCGTGAATTTGTCCGACTCCGCTGAATTGAATTTCCAATGGATTGAAAGTCTGTCATCGTAATTACAGATTTGTATTATAATGAGCTCATTATGATACAGATATTTCATTAGGAAAAACATTTTCAGTAAGTTTCATAATGAAACATATTATGGCCATATAAGTATATTATTATAGAACAGATGTAGAAAAAGTAATAACGATAGATGTATTAGTAATAATGTGTTTGTACAAAAAAATTGTAAGTTAGTTTGAGCCGAGATTGATATCATTCTTCATGAATCAAATAATCAACGGAAGGTAAGAAAGAAAATCAGGAAATTCATCGTGTATACTAACTACTCTAGCAAGTTCTTCTGAAACAGACGGAAAACGGCAAGCATGGCGAAAACGGGAAACTGTTAGGGTACGAACTGTTTGAGTTTCTTCGACTAAAGCAGAAATGGGAAGCAAGACGGGCATGGAAAATCGTTCAGGCGCTGACTGAAGAAGCCTGTTTGTGAACACGGACACAGAGAAGAATCTTTCGAAAAGAATATTTCTAGAAATGGTTCATATTCATAAAGAACGAAATTCTATGAATAAACGAACCGACTTGAACAACCTCAGTCAGATATATACTTATTTATTACTTTTCAACGAAAAAACTATAACACCCGTTAACCAAAATTTTCCGCCTTGATTGAGTAAACTTGTCATTGTCATTTCATTTCATTCATGTATTTTCTGTTTGTTCTGATCCAATTTCATTTCAATCTCACGTTAGTAAGTACTCCATTTATAGAATAACTTATATATATTGTAATCAACCATTTTATAGTTGTCCCGAAGAAGGTAATAAACATTACCGAAAGCTCGACGTATAACAAAGAGTTTTCTTTGTAAATTTAGCCCCCTTTTTTTGACTGCAACCTCACTACAGCAAGACCTATATATATATATATATATATATATATATATATATATATATATATATATATATATATATATATATATATATATATATATATATATATATATATATATATATATATTTGTGATGTATTCTCGACCGTACTTTATAAACTAGATATGGAAGTTCTCAGGTATGCGGTCTGTTTACTAATAAAACTCATTTGTTCTTGATCTCAATATTTCGCTAATGTTTATTAGCCTCATCAGGAGAAAAGCTACAAAGAATGTGACAAAATTTTACAAGATTGAATCGAAAATAACAGTTCTACTTACAATCATAGAATTAATATTCCTGGTGTGTTCATTGCCTGGGAAAGCTGAATCAAACTACCCATGCTCGCATAGTTACTGCCTCATTTAAACTGAATCAGCTAGGCAAAATTCATGTTTATAGGAGTCCCTCAGCTGTACCAGGCAATTATGTAATTAACGTTAATCTAAGGGTATATATAAGTAAGCACATGTCTGTCCTTATTTTTAAATATTGCAAAAGTGATTAAATAGAACTCAAAATATTGCAATAAATGTTACTTGACTGACCTGTATCGGTTTTATAATCAACTGTATTTGGTTTTTTGTTAATGTGGTACATTTCAAGGAACAATCTAGTTTTCTGGTTACTGACTCTGTCTAGGATTTTTACATTTGAATAATCAAATTGATGGCCGGTTTTTTGGGAGTGGTCGACTGCTGCACAAGAGTTTTTTCCTAGCCGGGCATCGCTCTTGTGGAGGGCTATTCTTTGTTTGAGCCACTGCGAGGTCTGTCCCACATAACATTGGTTACATCCACCACACGGGATTTCATATATAACGTTGCTGTTAAGTGGGACAGGTGTTTTGTCTTTGACTTTTGAAAAGAGATCCGAAATTTTTGTGGTGTTGTATCTGGCTATTTTTATCTGTGGAAAATCTTCGAAAATTTTTGTCATTTGGTGGGATAATTTGTCTACAAAAGGAATTGATTTGTATTTGAACTGTATGTTACAATCTTCAGTTGGTCCGTCATAGAAGTTAGAGTTGTAAATTAGTTTCTTTAGGATATGTTTAGGATATCCGTTGTTCGTGAAGATGGCAAATAATTTCTTTAGGTTCTGTTTTAAAAAAGTTTCATGACAAATATGTGTGATTCTGTTTTTCATGGCAATAACTGTATTGTATTTCTGATTTGTGGGGTGATTGGATGCGAAATTAATGAATCTACCGGATGCGGTTTCCTTTTGATACCAGTCCAATACTATCTGGTTTTTTTCCGTTCGTATTAATCTGGTGTCTAGGAACGGGACGCTATTGTGTTTTTCTTGTTCTACTGTAAATTGCAAGTGTTTATTAAATGAATTGAACGTGTCTAAAGTTATCCCTACACTGTCAACTGGCACTGCACAAATAATATCATCCACGTATTTATATAAAAATGGAAATTTGAACGGTAATTTTGGGATAATGGAATCGAGTAGGTAGTCTAGAACTATCTGTGCTAAAATTGGACTAATTGGGGAACCCATTGGGGTACCAAATATTTGTTTATAAAATTTGTCATCAAAACTGAAATAAGTATATATATATATATATATATATATATATATATATATATATATATATATATGATACTTACAATACTGATTTCCATAGGTTTCAACTTTATGTTGCACTTGCAATTTTATCCATCACTCGTCTATATATTGCTTTCACTTCGTTCATGACAGAACAAGAACACAATCTGACAAAACCTGCTCGAGACTCGTGCCAGTTCGTCAAGAATTGAATGGGAAAAATTTAGATAAGATCCCAAAGACGCGGTGAGAGTCTCTAAAATGCATTGAACGTAAAAACTGCTTTTGAAAATGATTGTAATATATTTGAAATTTATTGGTTATAAAATGAAACGACCAGTTACCCCCATGATCCCTAGCTTCTCCCCTTGGATTGAAAGTGTCACCCCCAATACTTTTCACGAATTCTGCATCGTATAATATAAAAGACCCTTTTTCATTTCCGTATGCGGGAACATTCATTTCGGTCGTTTCCAATTCTCGTTTTAAAGCACATTTCTCGGAGCCTACGAGGAACGGAAATGTTATATCAGAAATGTGTCTGAAGGTTCAGAATGTGTCAACATATCCCGATCCCCATGGACATTTCAGAGCAAAAATCATAATATTCATGCTACAGCAGTACACATATAGAGGATGATGACGAATCGAATTCAACAAAGTACACAGGAAATCACGGAGAGTTTTGATATAGTGCGGACCAAAGGGGTTGTCACCCCTAATTCAGTTTCACCATTAGCGTTGAGATAAATCGCAAGACCAATTTTGCTCCAATAATTCTCTAGTTTCTATTATTTGTAAAAAAACAATTATTGATGAAAATACTTGAATTTTTACATCGCATGATATTGATTCCGAATCAGATTTCGAGCGAAACCTATTTTTCATGTTTTCTGTACGTTTCTGCTGTTGTTGTTTCAATTGTACAGAAGTTTAGTTTGTGGATTTCAATGGCGGGTGCAACAATACCAATGAAACCCTGCGGAAAAGTTCAGTCAACAGTTAATAGAGAATTGATCATGATTAAAGCACAAAATATCAATGAAATGTAATACTGAGTCTGAAATCTGAAAAACACACCAGCAATGATAATTCAACTTGATGTGATCGAGAAATCCTAATTTGATTTGGAACTCATTGAGATGAATCATATCTCTATCTTTATTCGAAGAAAAAATAAGACAACAACTACAAAATGAACCAATCAATATAAAATAATAGATATTACGAAATAAAACAATTTTGTTCATCTGAACTTGTCTGGAAACACTCCTTTCTCAATTATATAGCCGAATCAACGAAAATGTGACAAATATGTCAGATATCTATACGAGTTTTATATTTCATTCCTGTGATATTTTTCGGTGTCCTGAGTGCATGTTCTTTTGTTTCATATAATATCATCAACGTGGTCCTGAAACTAGTTTTCATCGTATTGTAGGCGTATATTATAAACCTTCACTTTCACTCAATTTTGAGTTTATGTTCATTTGTAGATATACTTGTTTTTTAGTGACACCCCTATGTTCTAGGTTCTGAATGAAATACTTTCAAACCTATAGCTTATTGGTAACATTCATAAAATGAATGATTCACCTAATATTATAAACATTTTGAATGCTCATTGTAATATAATTATGCTATTTTGTTTTTTCCACACCTCATCAACTCCAAATATAACAATTTTTCTTCAACTTTTTCGCATAGTTGGAAGAAAAATCAAACTTTACCAGCTCCCCATATCATTTGAATTTTTTTGAAATAGTTGCAGCATATTTCATTCATAATCGATCCTCTTTTGACGATTCGTCCAAAAATAATTCAGTGGCGGGTTTTATTTATGCGCAAATTCATTCATCAACTCACCAGTTTTCAAGTTTTTTCTTCTGAAAAACACTACAATTGACCTTATTGTCGAACCATACTTCGAAAACATCTGTCAAATACACGTAAAACGTGGCCGATTCGCCACCTCAACTGACTGGTACCAGATCGAAGATACAAACAGGGTTGTTGCGTTACAAACATCCAACAAATTAATTTCATCCATTTGTCATTGGCTTCCTGCGGCGTTGATATATATCGTCATCGTGATTAGTACACCCGACTTTCGGACCGAATGACGGAATCGATTAATAAAAACTAGTACGTCATGATATTCGATTCCTTGAAAGGGTTTCTCACTCGGATGAAGCAGACGAGAAAAATTATCGAATAGAGATAAAAACTGATCTATTGCCTTTATTCACGAGATCACCGATGGCAGTGAATTGGTGGAAAATATGGTATGATGTTCATAGGAGAGAGTTACCTATTTACAATAACGCTTGCCGAAACGAAATTGATCAAATGAACAAAAACAAAAATTAGAAAATTCATCAGGACGTTTTTCGTGTAATGTTGTTGGAAAAAACCCATTGAATTCTGATTTCTGCAAGAAGCATTTCAGACAAATGAGAAAATTCGAAAAATAAGTGCGTCGATGGAGTTGGCATGAGGTACTGAAAGAACATTTGTTTTCTACAATGCAAAATTTCCCTATCATATCTATGTAGGAGGAGTTCTATTAGTAGGGGGATCTGTCTAAGTGAATGGAGAGTTAGTAAAATTGGGCACCAACAAAAAAAAACAGACAGTATCATTCATTCATCATTTTCAAGTTACACAATTTATTTTTATGAATTTTACTCCAAACCTAATTGATTTTTTCCCTAGAACTCGAAAAAAGATATTCAACACTATAGCTAAGTATGATTTCAATAAAAAGTTGAACAAAAACATATTATCAGTTTCCTGTAAATTTCCACTTGAAATTGAAAACAAAACTACGGCTGGTATTTCGTTGTTCAATATAATAGCTTTTCCAAGTAACAAGATCCTCGTTTCATTATTTTAATTTTACTAACATTTCATTTCCTGCTCTTTGTATGTCTATTACTATTTGTTTCAGTTGTGTATCATAAATCGCCTGAAGATTATTTATAGTGAAACCCAAGTAGCGGTGGAAATCACACAATGAAGTAATTTTTGATTACGTTACCAAGGATTTTCGTCAAGTATCGGCCAATTTCATCAGTTAGTTGTATTCATTTTTCTTATAGATTTTTCTTCCTTCAAAAACAAGGTGCTGCAGGTTTTTATAGAGTCGACAATGGAGACAATCTATTTAAAAAAGTAACGTTCTTGAATATTCAGGATTGATTTCCATCAAAGGGGTAGAAATGAATATAAACCAGGAAAATGTATGTCAATTATTTAATAGCTGTGCCATGAACCTCAATTTTTCATATTCTAAGATGCTCGTCGGTGACTTGCCCTGTGGTTGTGGCCGTACGAACATGGCTTTGAGGCCGATTCATAAACTTGACGTTCCGTTTGCCGTTGCTATTGACGTTGGCCGTTTGCCGTTCGTAGACATGAAATTCCACCCTTGATAAACCTCTGACGTTCGCTGCCGTTGACACCATTAATGCCTTGGTTCACATTCACGCAATTTACGAAACGAACATAACCTTATTCAAAATTACATGTTTATTGAATGTTCAGTTTTCAACGTTTTCAATTTCCTTCTCATTGTGCAAAATATGACAGTTGACAATTGGCCAACGGCGTTTATAAATGATCTTATGCGTTTCAATATATTGATGTGCAAACAGAACATCGGGCGCAAACGTCATCGGCAACGGCAAACGGAATGTCAAGTTCCCCAGCAAGCTACTATCGATGTGAAAGTATGATTTTTTCCTGAATTATTATTCACATTTTTTACGAGTTGATTCTGTTCTTTCATCCCATGAAAGAAGCGTCGTGGAAAAAGCGCCTTGTTCAAGAAAAGTACGTAATTTCTAGAGTGAAGAGCCTCACGGTATGATCAGGGTGGGGGTGAAATTTTTTTCATCTCCTCAAGAAAGCTTAACCCCAAACGGAGACGAAAACTCAGATCTTCTAGCCACTCATAGAATCACCTGTCGAGAAGGGTTCGGCCTTCATTCAATGAAGATAATAAATCAAAATATGCCTTATTGTCCGAAGATCAGTATCTCATAGACAGAGCTTGTTCTTGAATAACTCGAATTAAACGCAGAAAAAAGCTGGTTTGAATCAGTTTGAATATCACAATTCACAACTACACGTCTATTGGGATTTCGAATTGAGTTGCCAGCTCCATGGTGGCGATTTTGGTACTGAAAAAAAACATTAGAATTTGAGGCGGAATCCGATTTCAAAACTAATACTATGGAGAATACAATACAAGCCTAATACTATTGGTTTCATAGCCTTCACACTAACATACTCCAGAGTTTATTCAAGTCCCGACTCAGCTCATCATCAGACGATATTTTCAAAATTTTGACCTGGGTGTCAATGTTTGCTTGACTGTGGTTGACAATGCTCCTTGCAGAGTGGCATTGGTGTGGACTTCTGGACTTCAACAACAGGAAGCTGGAATAGGACAATAGATAGTTTGGAAAATAGAAAAACACTATCAGAGGAAACATCAAGGAGTTGCTGGAATGTTGCGTTCAGAATTACTACTCCCAAGATCAAGACCCCCAATTGGATCATCACTGTCACCAGTTATAACCAACATCTACTTGATATGATTCGAAGCATTCGCCATCGAACACGCCAAGTAGAAACCCTGCGTCTGGTTGGGATACGTCAACGTTACCTTGTATGGAACCACGGAGATGCAGAATTTGACGCCTTTCTAGAATACATGAACAACAAGAGGCCCACCATCAAAGTCACAATGGAAAAATGATATCATAGCACACTACCGTTTCTAGACGTGGAAGCAAAGAGGACCAGAAATATATGGGAAACATTGGTCTACAGAAAACAAACGCATACCAAATGATTCCTGAATGAGCAATCCAATCACCATCAATATACTAAGCGGATAATTGTCAAGTCTCTGGTGAATCGGGCAGTCAATCTCTGCAATCCTGAAAAAAGTCTCGACAAGGAACTGAACAACACAGCTACTCGAAGGAGTTAGTGGATCAAACATTGGCCCAGACAAATCAAATTGATGCAAAGGAGACATCGGAGCAACAAGTTCTCTCCATATCCTACGTGATAGGACTTTCAGAGAGGATCATAATGATAAGAGGAAAATATAACATCAGAAACTGTTTTCGATCAGTGAACACAATAGGCAACATCTCATAAAAACTCGTCCACCGAATGGAAACAGCGACATCAATAGTTGCGTTAACCGAATAGCATGCGAGGGCGCTAAATTCTACATAGACGAAAACCATTGGAAGTAAGAGTGTGCGGGCAAAAGAAAAACACATAAACAGTATATTTGGAGAAACCATCACAGCACTAGATGGTCTCAAGCCGAGGTCATACACAGGGAAGAGCACTGGTTCAAAAGAAAATTCAAGAAAGCATTCTCACCAATGACGCATTTGTACCAGCGGAGAAATCCGGCATGTGTGGAAACCACCTATCCCAAGGAAGGACCAACTTCGGCTAATAGAACGAGAATCTCGCGCCAATACCTCCATTTCCCGCTGACACCGATCAATCGACCAACGCGCACTGTTGCGCCCCATTGGTAGCTCCCTCTTTCCCCACCATAGAGAATTCTGGTCTTTACAACCGATCATACCTCGAATTGTTGTCGGTCATCACCTGAAGACGTTTGCGGATCCCAGCGATCGAAATGTCGTGAGTACACTCAACTCGAAACTTGGTCTCAACATTTTTTCACATCACTCCATATTTATTTATCGAATTTTTTTGACGTTGAAATCTCATATTCAATATCTCAATTTTTTGTCACAGTATTTTTTTTCAACCTTTCCGTTTGAACTCGATTGCCTTCTTGGTTTATATTTCTTATGATTTCTTTCTTTGGAACAAGTTTCAATAGAGTTTATAACAATCATGAGTCGTTTCAGAGTTGGACTAGAATCACACACCAACACTTGCTGAAGAAGGAGGACCCACGCAGATGTGAATACTGTAACACATATCTTACAGTCGAGCACCTCTTTGTTTGTCCACAACACTACCAAGATAGACAAGACCTCGATTTGAAAGAAGATATTTATACTATTCTGAACAGTTGCCCAAGTGATGTCATAAAATACCTTCAACAAATCAATATGTATATATCTATTTGAAGGAAATGTACCACCGCTAATAACCCTTTGAGGTTGATGCGGTATTTTTCTTCTCTAATAAAAAAAATGTCTGTCAATTGGGTATCAATGTTCATCTCTCCATTTCGAAGAGCATACATATACTGAACTGTAGATGATTTCTTCTATATTGTAGCAGGACATCCTTTCAACTCCATCCGAATATGCTTCTATATGCTTGTAACTGGAAGCAATCTGTAGGTTTCTTAGGAAAATAGTTGTGGAGTACTCCCAGTTGTTGTATTGAATGTGAATATGAGTTGAATAATGGACAATGTGCTTTATACCGTTAAAATATAGAAAGTGGTTAAACGATGAGATTCTATCCTTTGGTGTGAAAAAACAAACTCATTTCAGAGATCGATTACCGTAACACCGGACTGATTATTTTTGCACCCAACGCGCGTTTCGCTAACAAGATGAGCATTTTTTTGCGAGGCGAAGCCTATAACGGACCAAAAAAGTTTTTTCACTATCTCAGATTGTAAAGAATATGAATATCTAACCCTGGTCTTTACGAACAGTCAATTACTCAAAAGATATCAAAGCCAATGTAGTATATGAAGGAATCCTTTTCATTCTTTATGTCAATATATATTTGTGCGCTTTGAACTTCTCTGCCCGAAAATATTTCATTACAAAATGAATGTATTCCAGAGACGCCTGTTACTTAAAATTCTGCAATGTCTGCGAAATGCGAATTTATTGTCTGTTTGTTCACGCAGAGTAATCGAAATTTGAGAATATTTGCCTCTTGGGATTTGCACGAAGATAAAACGAATGTCTGGGATTTTCTCGGAGGGAAATATTTTCTGTTCGATACATATCTCTCAGGCGATTTCTGTGTCAGTTCCTGGAAGAGTGGGATTACGTGAGACGAAGTTTTTCCCGATTGTCCGCAAAAGATCTGTGAATGAAATTTACTTTTGCAGCGACGCGACGTTTCAATATTATCATAAAGGGATCCAAAACAAACGTTCTAATTCTATTATTATTATATCATACAGGGTGGGCCAATGAAAACCAAATGAATTTTAGTTTCGCGGATGAAATATCTTGAGGATTTCATTCGTAGTTTTTCCTGGTTAGTAACCTACTACAATATCAAAATTCAAGAATCAATATTAAAATCTATACGAGTGTAAATGATATATTTTCAATCCACCCTGTAATGTTGCTGCATTAATCAAAAACAGTTTTTTCTAAATGAAACACGTCTTATCAATCGGAATTTTTTGCATTACGTGTACATACGATAAATAATATCGCCAAGTGGCGTTCCCAGTATTCGCCATGGTGCATTCGAGCATTAGTCGTTGTTCGAATACGGTCATCGCTGTGCTGATGAGTCCTAAAGGACGAAACTGCAGTCCACAGATAGACCATACCATGACGACTGCTGGTAATTATCAGCCTTTGGCGACATGCATTGGATTGCAGATTTGTGGTTCGAGGCTCTAGGATGAAAATTCCGAAAGCATCCGCTGGGCTTGTTGTCAACAAAAGTGACAATAACACACGAGTGTAATGGCAGAAAACTCCGGTTATCAGACGTTCCTCGTGAATCTCGCACTTTGTTGCATATATATATATATATATATATATATATATATATATGTATATATATATATATATATATATATATGTATATATATATATATATATATATATATATATATATATATATATATATATATATATATATATATATATATATATATATATATGACATAGTTGAGACGACTAGAATACCATCAAACATGAAACATTCTCAATGAAATTCAGATGAATGCAGGTTTAATCTTTGGGGACTATAGTGTATCATTATGATCCATTTCTCGCACAAGTTGAGACTTCTGAGGGTCGACATTCGTCAGCTGGTTAACGGAAACGAATAATTTTAGAACAATAACAATATAGTTGGCCGTCCCCACCTTGCATAGGCTTTTCCTCATGGGCACACTTGCAAGAGTGTACAATGAGTAGAAAAAAACTATATTCAGAAAATTGCAGGAGAAATTTATATTCATACTCACTTGAAAAAAAAACAATGTTTCGAAGAAGGCATTGGAACTTGTCGAATATAGCAAGCGATTTAGTCCAGTAACTGAAGATCCGAAACTAGGGAAAGCTGTGAACAAGTCTATGCGTTCTTCACTTGTGGCTCAATTTGTAGGTCGTCACAGATGTTTTCAAAGGACCCAAAACTTAACACGATTGCGTTCATGGCAATGGCCGAAAATGGCCCGCCAAACCCCAAAAATGGGTTTCCCGCCAATATCTGGCTAAATATACGAATTAGAGAATTTTCGTTACAAAATTAAAGATCGTCTCATTATCTACAAAAATGACCCTTATCATTTTTTCCGCAAACTCAACAGTTTTCGAGATAAAGGGACCCAAAACTCTCCTCATTTCAGCTGCCGCTTTCTCTATAGGAATTCTGTTGTCTATGCATTCGCTTGGAGGCGGGCGGACGAATTGTTTCATAACTCGGGCAAAAACTGACATTTTTCATTGATTCAAAGTTGAAGATAATGAGAAAACCCGTAGCTATCATTCCATGTATTTCGAAGTTCTTTCTTATTTGGCAAAAAGATTTAATAAGCTGTGAAAGTTTTTTCCCGCACCATTTCGACACTGTTTCATTAATTTGTTTACATTTTTTTCAAAAATAGTCTGTTATGGGAAATTTTTCTTTATAATGGGTCCATGGGGGTCTTGAATGATCTCTGAAATTTTGTTTGTACTTTCTAATAAATGATCCATTTGTTTATTTACATTTTTCATGCGATTTCGGAGTTATGTAGAGTCTGCGGAACAACCGCGAATTAAAAAATTATTAGCCATTTTATCGACTTGCCATGCACATCGTTTTGAAGCCAAGATGCTCTAGTTTCCGAATACATATATATTTTTTATGGCTAATAATTTTTTTATTCGCGGTTGTTCCGCAGATTCTACATAGCTCCGAAATCGCATGAAAAATGTAAATAAACAAATGGATCATTTATTAGAACACGGAGAAACTACAAAAAAAAATTCAGAGATCATTCAAGACCCCCCAAGGACCCATTATAAAGAAAAATTTCCGATAAAAAACTATTTTTGAAAAAAATTTAAATAAATTAATGAAACAGTGTCGAAATGGTGCGGAAAAAAACTTTCACAGCTTATTGAATCTTTTTGCCAAATAAGAAAGAACTTCGAAATTCATGGAATGATAGTTACGGGTTTCCTCATTATCTTGAACTTTGAATCATTGAAAAATGACAGTTTTTGCCTGAGTTATGAAACAATTCGTCCGCCCGCCTCCAAGCGAATGCATAGACAACAGAATTCCTATAGAGAAAGCGGCAGCTGAAATGAGGAGAGTTTTGGGTCCCTTTATCGCGAAAACTGTTGAGTTTTCGGAAAAAACGATAGTGGTCATTTCTGTAGATAATGAGACGATCTTTAATTTTTGTATGAATAAAAATTCTCTAATTCGTATATTTAGCCAGATATTGGCGGGAAACCCATTTTTCTGGGTTTGGAGGGCCATTTTCGGCCATTGCCATAAAAGCAATCGTGTTAAGATTTGGGTCCTTTGAAAACATTTGTGACGACCTACAAATTGAGCCACAAATGAAGAACTCATAGACTTATTCACAGGTTCCTCCCTTCATTTACTGGACTAATTCAAATATTCTATCATTCTCAGCCTTAGAGACTAAGAATTTGGGAATCGCTAATGATTTAAGGAATCGCTTTCACTTCAATATGAGAAATTATTGGAAAATAAAAGGCAAAAAACTTTTCGGTTCACTCATTTCATTCCTTGTTGATAGTACTAGGAAAGCTGAAGTGTTTACATTATCTGATAGCACCAGTTACCGAAGATAATAGTGAAATTTCAATATTAACACAAATTTTCAGTTTTCACTAAGTTATGGGTGTAACGCAGGATTGAGGACATATGCTATAGGTGGATGACACCTAACTAGAATGTGTGTACAATCTATACAAATAAGTATGATACTGAAATAATAAATATTCATTGATTATTGACACACCATAATTTATTTGATGCGTGCTTCTAGTTTAATTTGTACTTTGTGAATTATTACAAAGATGTATTGACGACAGACTCTGTACCAAGTGAAAACCTTACTTACCTTACTTTGATACTGTAAACAAAATACTCTTGAATAATGAAACTTTTAAAAAAAATAAGTTCAATTTTCATCTCGATATTGTTGATAGGCGAAATGTAACCTTGACAGTAGGAATAAATAATGGAAGTAACTCATTTATCTCGAAGTCGCTGCTACAATGTACTATTGGGTCAGTCAGGATATGCTCTCATGTACTTGATATCGATGAACCTAATTCAACTTTCAACTAGAACTAGGGGCATAAAATATGGTCTGTAGCTTGATGTAGGGAAATCGGTTTAACTGGTTGAAGACAGACGAAGACGGTGCTTTTGTGTATCAGATGCAATTCAATAATAAGGCTATCATTTTTTCTACACTCTCACTATAATAATACACTAATATGTCCATAATTAAAAATCTACAACCTAATGAAAAATCTGTTTCATTATGAAACAGATTTTCCATCACGATACAGATTTTTAATCAATTGGCAATCCAATTCAGTGGGGAAAGCTACATTGGAAACTCGGTTCAGAATAATATCAGCATTTCCAATAAAATATTGAACTCTATTGAAACGTACAATAATGAAATGAATGTTAATATTTATTCCACTTCCGGATCAGTGGGACCCACAATACAAATATAAATTCATCATTTATAGTTCTTCATCATTCATCTGGCGTAGAAAAAGTGGCGTATACAACTCCCATGTAATGACTATTGATATACTCGCATAAACCAAACGTAACTCGCTTTCGCCCCATTTCGTATCCTGGTTAATGGTCGTATATAAATAACCATCATTATATGATCGTTGCATGATATTCTATTTATCATACTGGAATTATTATTGTAGATGGTTTGAAACCATCGGTAACTTACAATGAAAATAATCGTATGAAATGATACGAAAATGAATTGTCTGTTTTTGCTACAGTAAGCCTTCGAAGATCCGTTTTTTATTGAAAGAACCATTGCTTTTCGCATGGGAACCTCCCAGGGCCTTTTATTCATGAACCAAATTAACCCTCCTCAACCTTAATAATAGCAAACTGTTGTTCAATTTTGAGAGATGAGGATTTTTTAGGAGCAATCAATTCGAATTATCGACAGATTCAGCAGATTTTTTGGAATTTGTTAGCTCTCATGGAACCGCTCACTCTGCACACTATGGATAGTTGCAGAGTTTAGCCAACCTCTTGAAGAGTTACCTCTATAAGAAAAAGTTTCAATAGGCCTCCTGACTCACTAGAGAAACGGTATGAAAAATGTATTCGACGGGTTAACCGTGATGAACGGTCATTGGTATTAGGGAAAGGCAACGAATGTTGAAAAGAGACAAAGGACCCCGCACTTCTCTTATGGAAAATGGCGTTCCGTCAAATTGTCTGAAATTTTGTGAAATTGTACTACTCAACTTTCTGATCAAAAGTGTCCATGGGCTCACTTGAATCCTATGACTAGTTTTCGAGCTACAGGGTGTTGTAGTTGAGAAATGCTCACTTTTTTTCAAGTTATATTTCTAAAACAGGATGAGATACTTCCAATTGAATAAAAAAAATGTTTTCGCCTGCCTCTTGACAGTACACATACATATATTGAACATCAAAATCGACCAAACCTACAGGGTGATCCACTATTGAAAGTGAGGTGATTTCTTATAAACATGGAATTGGAAAAATCGAAACTTTAACTAGTGTTGAATGAAAAATATTACCAAATTATCTTACAGTTGTATCAAACATCGTACACAATACTACATTCATCAAAGTTCGTCGAAAAATACACCGTCAGACAGGAACCAATTCCTATGGAATACAATAGAGCAATTGTTACAATTCGATGTATTCAAACTATTTATTACGTTTCTAGAATATGTTTTATGATCCAGTTCATGCCATTCAGGAGAAAAAAGTTGTAAAAAAATTATTTTATCCACAATAAAATTCAAACTGAACTAATTTTTTCACAACACCCTGTAATTTGCTATTATCACCGTTGAGGTGCAATTTTTTCTTTATTATCTGAATTTTTGTACCTACTCAGATTCACTGCCCAATTATCACCCTTCTGCTATGACTAGATTCTGAGTGATGGACTCAAAAAGTTGAGATATGTCGAAAAAAAGAAGCAGTTCATATATTCAAAGAAATATTTTGATGGAGTTATATCTTTTGTAGCTAATAGAGACTCCAATAATTTCGATTTGTAGTGATTTCAAAAAAACACTCTTGTCACTCAAACATAGGATCTAGAAAGAAATATGCGTTCAGAAGAACCAAACAATATGATTTTGTTTTTCAAATAACTATCGGACCAATATCTGCATCCTCATTCCATCTTCGATCTGCAACATCAATAATGTAGTTCAAAAGCCTATCCGACGAAAATTTGATGTTTTACTGATACCTAGCAAATCCCAGAAACCACACTACACTGGTCACGTGTGCACAACTCCCCAAGGTCCTTGCTCCTGATCGGCATGTACAATAGTATCCTTGAACAAGTGGATCTTCTGGTTTCTCGTTTTCATTCTCATTGAACACAATCCACAGCATGTATTTCGTGGCTTTGCGGAATCTTGAGTATATCCTCAATCTCAGAAAATTCGTTTCTTCAATCAATTCATTGATTTCCAGAATATTTCCTTCCCCTCTTTGTAGAGTATCCTGAATATAAGAGGCAGCTAGATGAATGTGATATGATCCAGTGAAGGACTTCAGGTATTCTAAATCTAAACGCAAAAAAGAAACTGCGTGCCTAAAGTTCAGGCGAACCCAAACGCCATTCCTCAAATGAAGATTGTGCGCTTCAACACGTGCTTGGACGATATTTACTTCGTCACAAGCATTCAACATTGAGTAGCTATCTCTGGCGTTCCCTCCAAACTTATTAAAGGATGGAATGTGTTCAATAAAGCCCCGGCAATCAAATAAAAGTCCCTGAGATTTGCAGCATGCGTTGTTGAAATGTCCATTTCTTGCTTCTATAATCCACCAACTGGTCGTTATTATGCGTGCTCTATTAGCTTCTGCAGTTGTTAGTTGCCTCTGATTCGGTGGCAGGAAGGGTGGCATGTGGACATGAAGACCGAGTTCCTGTAAAAGTGGTACAGAATCTCTGTAACCTCTGTCAGCTATTATAATATCACCTTCTTCAAACCAATTCCTCAATCCCTCCATGTCATCATGAAGCTCTCTTGCTGAAATGGACGCATCACTGTTTTTAGCATCAGAAAAATATGGCCATTGATTGCTAAGATGTAACCATCAGAAGCAACAATCATTTCTGGTTTGATGAGATGTTCATGCTTGTGAAAACAGTACGATTGTCTCAACACACGGAAGTTGCTGCTTTTTTCTATCTTGTTATATGTACAATCTATATACACAATCGCTTTGGGAATGTTGGGATGAGGGTTATACAAATGATCAATATAGAAAGATATGTGTCTTTCAATGTAAGTTTCTCTAGGGATGGAGCTAAAACCAATATTATTTGGTACAAATCTCTCTGATAAAGATAACCTCACATTAGATATTATCAAACTGACAGTTGGTCGTGAGGAATAATTCAATAGTATTCGTAGAAATTCGTCCGAAACACCATGTCGAATTTTTATGAGGAATGTCAATAAATGCTTCTCAGTCACCCTTCTTCTATTCCCATACTGTACAATTGGGTCACAAAATTCAAATAATTGTTGAAATTCTTGTCCGGACAATGAGGTGAGAGCTTTCAGTTCTTCATTCTGGAAACTACTAATATCTTCCCAATTTTTTTTTGTGCTCCTATTCTCTTGAGCTACCGATCTCAATCCTTGTAGAAACTGCTGAAGATTTGATATCATATACGGTTTATTAACAAATGTAAAACCCCCGATCAGGTGAGGTAGTTTAATACCGCGATTGTCAAGATGGTCCAAACAAATTCGCAGAAAGTCTGGAATATAGATTCCAGAATCTACAAACACTTTTATTCTGCAAAGATATTCTATGGATATTCTGACGAGCATTACATACTATGCAGCTACGGCTCGGAGTGGGAGACAGGACATCGAGACGAAGACAATTCGGATTATTTTCAATTTGGATAAGTTCATTTCTCAAAGCATTGAAACAATTCAAACATACCCTTCTAACATCAATGACATCAATGGGCAGATGATCAGCAGTTCGTCTTTTATATAATGCCATCTGAAGCAGATCAACATGATCATTTTGATTCATATTTACTGTAAGTCTCACGACAAAACTCCTTTCACAAGTGTAACACTGCACCCTATTTGCAAAAGCCATTTCTCTACTAATGAAAACAAATAATCTATGCAGTCGAAAGATTGTGCAGCAAAATACCACGAAAAAGTTTGAAGTTTGTTGACAATTCTCAAACATTTATTGTTTTCAAAGCGCACTGCGTATTTTTTGAAAAGGCATGCTAGATGCTTATCGATGTGAATTCGTTAAATATATATAATAAATCAGTGAAATCCTCGATGCATCTTTTCAGTATTTACGTACAGCTAGCTTATCCAATCCAACTTCGCATAGAACTATTGACGTCCAGCAATCACTGTGAAGCATAGTAACATAAAAAAACATATTATATATGTGTTCACTGTGTTGAAATGAATTCCTAGTAGGTGTTTTTTTATGTCATGGTCTGCACTACAGTGTGCAACTGGAAAAGTAGCCGGCCAGATTGGATGAGTTGTACCAATTATAGTTATCACTTCATATAATCATAGAAATATGCTGAAAACTTGTACGGTATTTGATTATTCACGATTGATAGCGGGGAAAACCTTCCAGAGTGGCAACATGAATAAAAATAATTTTCAGGTTCTTCATTCTGGGTAATAACTCATTTCGCTAATGAAAATATCAAAGAAGGTTACGAGAATGTTTTGAAACATCTTTCATCGAATTTGTTGTTACAATTCTGTAGTATGAAAACAGGAGAAGAGTGGATGAGAACCACTTGAAGATTCGATTATGATTTGAAATAATGTATTGGACGAATTATTTAACGAAGGTGTGATGATGTGATGATATTCAAGATGAGGTTAATTTTATTGAAGAGATTTACACCGAATAATAATGATACGTAAATCTCAATGACTTTCATTACTTTGCAGAGGTTTAACTGAACGGATTTCATTCTTTGATGAGATTGAAATATTGGAAATAGTAATTCAAATGTTGAGAGAGTGATTAGTGTTCAAGCACCAATTGAGGTTTGAAATCTGCAAAAAAAGCTTTTCGAGTTCACCTGTATTTTAGACACGCACCTTTTTTTCCCATATGAATTAAAATATCTCAAGGTTTTCAAACGAACATACCATCTTCATTGAACTGAATCCAGGAAACCTCACGATTATGGAAAAATTCGAATGAGGAAATTAATAAGATGTTTGAATAACCCAGCTTGGAATATCTTGTAATACTTCAAAATACGCGATTTCGAACGCAATGAAGAGAATCAGGAGAGTTTAATGAAAATGTCGATCTAGATTTAGGACTGGAGCTTATGACTTTTGTATTGCGTTTTTTTCGAAATTACCACAAATGAAAATTATTTGAGTCTCTGTTATAGACCGAAGATATAACTTCAGTAAAATTCCTATTTGAAAATATGAATTTTTTTTTGACAAATCTCAACTTTTTTCGTCCACTACTCGAAATCTAGTCATAGAAAAAGGATGATAATTTGGCAGTAGATCTGAGTAGTTACAAAAATTCAGATAATGATGAAAAAATTACACCTCAACGGTGATAATAGCAATTTACAGGGTGTTGTAAAAAAATTATTTCAGTTTGAATTTTATTGTGGATAAAATAATTTTTTTACATCTTTTTTCTCCTGAATGGCATGAACTGGATCATAAAACATATTCTAGAAAAATAATAAATAGTTTGAATACATCGAATTGTAACAATTGCTCTATTGTATTCCATAGGAAATGGTTCCTGTCTGACGGTGTATTTTTCGACGAACTTTGATGGATGTAGTATTGTGTACGATATTTGATACAACTGTAAGATAATTTGGTAATATTTTTCATTTAACACTAGTTAAAGTTTCGATTTTTCCAATTCCATGTTTATGAGAAATCACCTCACTTTCAATAGTGGATCACCCTGTAGGTTTGGTCGATTTTGATGTTCAATATATGCATGTGTACTGTCAAGACGCAGGCGAAAACATTTTTTTTATTCAATTGGAAGTATCTCATCCTGTTTTAGAAATATAACTTGAAAAAAAGTGAGCATTTCTCAACTACAACACCCTGTAGCTCGAAAACTAGTCATAGGATTCAAGTGAGCCCATGGACACTTTTGATCAGAAAGTTGAGTAGTACAATTTCACAAAATTTCAGACAATTTGACGGAACGCCATTTTCCATAAGAGAAGTGCGGGGTCCTTTAAACTCTTCTGAAGGGATCCAGACTAGTAAGCAAGTCCGTTTTCAAAGCATTACCAACGAGACGAGTTATCTCTTCTTGTACGGAATCGAGCAGCCTCAATTAATTATTTAGGTTATGAAACTTGAGGAATGAAACTTTCTATGCTTCTTTACGACTTATATTTGTAACTAACATTACTTCAATTCCGTCTTATAAGGACATTATCGAACGAATACTATAAACAGTTATAAGTATTCGTTTATATAACACTATCTGACGCGTGCCCGCTTCGTAGGGAGTAAATTATTTTTGAGATGCAATTGAATTGTGTAGTTCTTAGTACTGAGTGTTATCAGGTTCATCATAGATCTGCCTTATGAGTGCACTCGAAAATGTTATAGACCCCTTTCTTTACCCCGTTAGACGATGAATTTCAATAAAACTTTCTTATCAGGTGCCTACGTCAAATAAAGAACACATCCTCCTTTCAGATCTCTATGATCAGCCGTTTTGGCTGTGCACCCCCAAAATTAAATAACTACCGCTTTTCAACCCTGTTAGGCGATTAATTTCAATAAAATACGAAACAAGTCTTCCATCTCTTCTATTTGAGAATATTTCCGCAAAATTTGAAGTAGATTGGACCTGGGAATCACGTTGTCCCATACAAACTACAACACTGTTTTCCACCCCATTAGGGGGATCCGGACATTTCATGGAAGATTGAAAGGTGAGAATGCACCCAAAATCCAACTCACCTGCCAGGATGCCGCCAAGTTCGCAATCCCCCGCGAGGTTAAGGTCATCGATGGTTATCTGTGTCAATAGGCTAAGAACAACAAGCGATAGCCTAATCATTCCTAGAAAATTGAATGATATAGGCGTCACATCCACCATAGACATGGTGCAGCAGTTTTTTTGGTACGCGGTGACATCTTTCGGACAGAAAGCGTGAAGCCTGTTTCTTTTAACTCCATGCTTCGAACAGTCACTGGTGAAAATGCACCTATTCGAGGAAAGGCTGATATTAGACTGATTCTTGGGCGACTTACAATCACAAGTACAGTGTATGTCGCAGATATAGAAGTGAATTTATACTCGGAATGGATTTAATCAGAACGAAAAGAAGATTATGAAGTTTGGAGGAGAAGAATTTGTCCTTACAACTACAGGACAGGCGAAGATGCCTGCGAAACCGCGGTTATCGAAAACTGCGAGAATTCTTGCACTATCGAAGAAAGTAGTTCGTGCTGCAGTGAACAAAGTCCCTGAATGCAGCGTCCAGTTATCGGTTTTCGGACGAGCCCGGGTGAAGACAAAACAAGCCATCCCTGTGAGAGCCGCCAGGTATCGTGTTGGAGGTAAAAGTGACATCGAGTTGAAAACAACTGAAAGGGCTGTCTTGGTCAAACAAAAAGTCAATATTGGCCAAATCCAACCGAATCGGCAGCAATCAAGAAGAGTTCCATTCCTGTCATAAACGCAGAATAATATGAGGGGACGAAGAGCGAACGTCATTTTTCCAGGAACTCGTAATTCGTGTGGAGAATTCGATACACGTCATCGAGGCTTCTCTCGAATATTCTCCATAGGCGTACGCAGGTATATAAGCAGAGGCATCATCGCGGGACAGACAGTTATTCAGCAGTTATTCAGAAATAGAGTTCAGCAGAGTTATTCAGATAGTTATTCGGAGCTTAGTTGAGAGAGCTTAGGTATTGCGGAAGTCGAAGTAGAAAATTTCTATTACAGAGAGTTTATCAGAGTGTTTAGTACCGAGCGTTGGAAAGTTAGCGGAGCAATTAGAGTGATTGTATTGTATTGTGATAAAGAGTTGAAATAAAATAGTGAAGTATTGTTTGGAATTTCAATAAACGAATCCAAAGGATGAATCGTAACAATATGACCTTTGGGAGCCATATCATTTTAGATTTAGTGTCGTGGCCTCGTAGACTATTTGTTTTCTGTTATAGTTTCCAATATCCCGTTGTATGAAATGATGTGTACGTTTGCTTTGTGTATCATATTCTTCAATCCGATTCTTTATTTCGATTCCTGAAATTCATCCACTGAATGTATGTGCTGAATTTTACCTTTGAGAAGTACTGGATTCATTCGTTCACATGGAATTATTTTTCACTGAATGAACTGCAGACTTTCGTGATTGTGGCATGAAAGAAAAGTCGGACAGATAGATATTCATTTACATCGAATTCTCTCGAATTTGCCCGGGGAACGTTCAGTTATTTATTTTTGTTTCTCTGTCGCGGTTCCAATTATTGACTCGTCAGGCCTGTCTTTTTCTCCGGCTTCTAATTTTCCTTGGAAAAAATGTAATCGGAAATATAAAGAGCACGGAAGTTATTGATTACACTTTTACGAGATTGTGAATGAATATAATTTGATAATGAAATTACTGGAAATGAAATAAGAAAGTCACTAAGTGAATGATTTTGTGTAATGAATTTTCAAGCTTGTAATAATAAACCACTTTTTGTTTTTGCCATTAGGTTATTTTGATTTTTATGTTGTGAGATTATGATACTGACGAACATTATATTCGGTATCCCAGTATAGTGTGTGCTCACTATATACGAAAATATCCAATGTATCATTAATTCTATTGACATTCATTCATTAATATTTCATTCATATCAGATGGATTCTTTCCTGTGCTTTGATATGTTGGACGAAAAAAAGCTTTCTCATTGGTCAGGTCGGCCAGCCGTATCCTTGAAACATAATCAATCTCAGTTGTGTCCACATTGTTATTGTGATCCTCTGGGTTCCAGATGGATGAATCTCATTTACCTTTCTGTCGAATGAACTCCCGAAAGACAAGAAGTTTATCTTGTTTTTCGATGAATAGCTGTTATATTACTGCACATGAAGTAAACGAGTCATCAGTTGATGGAAACCATATTGTCGATCATAACTGATTTCAGAGCTATCCATATGTCTTATGTTTATGATGCTATCAGCTTTTTCAAAACAGCAAGTATCTTCAATAATATTCATATATTTTTAGCAGAGACTTATACGGGCAAGTAGTGTTGGTACATTATTTCGCGTGCCGGAGCGCTCTGAGCGTCTGAGCTTCCAATTCGTAGTTGAAATACTTCAAGAGACGGAATAGGTCGACCTTCACCTATATGTTTACCGGATGAAACATACTTTTTATTGGGTTTCATAAATGGACGAGTACGGCTATAATGGCTTACCTATCAAAATGCGTTCCAGACTATATACAGTGAGATTCAAAAATCTCCACCATATGGAAAACTGTTTTATTATCGATTTGTCAGAAAATTTTATTCGTCATAAAAATTGGTGTATTGCAGAATACTTCACTTGCATACGAGTTGTTAAAATTTCAAATTTCCGAACATGTACAGGGGAGAACGAATAGGAATTTTGATCAGGTATAAACCGCATCTAATTTTTGACAAAATGAAAAATTTCATTCAAAGGAGTTGTTCAGAATTGAAATCAATATTCAAATTTGGAATCACATCCAGGGTAGTTAGTTCTGAACAAAATTCTTTTTTTTCGTTCTCTCCTGTACACTATTCGGGGATTCGAAATTTTGACAACTCATATGCAAGTATTGTGCAATACACCAGTTTTAATGAGGAATGAAATTTTCTGACAAAACGATAACGAAAAAGTTTTCCATGTGGTGGAAATTCAGGAATCTCACTGTATGTAGTCTGGACCACATTTTGATAGGCAAGCCACTCTAGGCTCATTCGTCTATTTATGAAACCCAATGAAAAGTATGTTTCATCCGGTAAACAGATGGGTGGAGGTCGACCTCTACTCTGTCTCATGGACTGAAACGGTTCTGAATGGTTTGGAATCAATGTGGAGAAAGATATTGCTAGAGGAAAATTTAATCGATTCATTGGTGTAGTGAAGTATTGAACTACTCGTTCGTCCGGCCAGTATAAAGGAATGAAACATAGGCTTGCACTCAAATGGGACAGGACATTTTTAAAAACTCCTCTCCTGAACTATAACAAGAGTGAATTCAAATAGATTCAGCATTCCATAAAAACAAACAATTTTTACGAAATTGGGGATTTCAACAGAATTAATTTTCATCAACAACCTCGGTTCCAGAATAGTTCAAAGTAAATGCACAGTTATGATCTGGAATAGTAATTTATGCAACAAGCGCATAGAGTAGTTTTTTTTCAGGCATAACAAATTTGCGCGCATGAGAAGTAGGTGAGTACAATATTTTCTCTACGATCGTAATGAATAAAACATATTACATATTCATATAAGTTTGATTGTTGAGCTAATATGACATTACAAAATGGTAATAATTGTAACTTCAAAATTAATAAAAAATTTTCTTCATAGGCAAATTCGCGATTTCCATATTCATTTTGAAAGCGTGAAAAAATCACACTTCACGGCACTTTTTCTCATTCATATTATAATTTCATTAACGTGTAGCGTGAAAAAAAAACACGTTACGGCACTTTTATCACTCATATTGAACTTTTTAACGTGTTTAAAAGAGTGGTACTTCATTAACTGATATGAATTTAAAAAAGTTCATTTTTTATAACGATCGTTGAAAAATATTTATTACACCAATATGTAGCCACATGACTACTTTGAACGGGTTAAGAATCGATAACAAAATGAACTGAAACCAACACAACGGATCTAAAGTGTTTATGTTATGTATGTTCGAGGATTCAGGCCGAAAATGCATTTTGGCATCGTCGTTAAACAAACGAATAGTGTATTCAAAAAAGTAAAATCGTTAATCCTCTCTAACAATATTTCTCGAAGGGGATTGTTATATCAGAAACTCTCTTGAATGGGAATGGTTCTATTGTCTATATATTAACTCTACTGAAACCTGTTGCTAAGAACGAAAGGATAAAAATACAAATCAAGTCAATCAAATCCAAACACTATATTGAAATGGATTTTTTTGGTGAATAATAAAATCAAGGTTTGATTGATCAAAGGAAATAATGTTGTTACAAAAAATGGAGATATCGAATATGAAATATTAGTAAAAAAAATCAAATGAATAAATTGTCACAAGCGCAATAAGAAGGGAAAAACGTGCCTACGTTGAATATATTATGGGACAGAAAAACAGTAAAGTTTTATGGGCCACCCTTAGAAAGATGAACTTTATCAAAAGTAAAAATGATAATGATATACCACAGAACCTATGTGATGTTAATTCTATAAATAGTACATTTCAAACTAACACTCGCACAGATGCAACTATTGAGCAAAAAGAGCTGCTCGCGAAATATAAGGAAGCAGTTACCCATCGGATAGAGTTTACATTTTGTGCCGTCAGCGAAAATGATGTAAGGAAAGCTTTCAATCATATCAAGAGTAATTGCGTTGGCTCTGACCAAATTTCTCTGAATATGTTGAATATTGTAATTGAACACCTAATAAAACACTTAACATTTATAGTCAACAGATGCAATTCTGTCCTGTACCTTTCCTTCGGCCTGGAAACAGGCCAGTATCATACCCATACCCAAAACGTCTTCACCCACTGAATTAAGTCATCTTAGACCTATCAGCATTCTTCCGACGCTTTCCAAGGTTCTTGAAATTATCATGAAGAATCAAATGGCTGAGTTCATTTTCACTAATCGAATCATTCCAGATTCTCAATCGGGGTTTCGCAAACAATTCAATACCACCACTGCACTTGCAAATATCGCCGATGAAATTTACAGATCTCTAGATGAAGGTGATTTGAGTTCCTTAATTCTTCTCGACTACAGCAAAGCATTTGACACCATTGACCATGATTTATTGTATGAAAAACTGCGTTACTTCGGGTTCAATATAAGAGCAGTACAACTCATTAAATGCTATCTATCGAATAGAACTCAGCAAGTCAGACTGAATGGAAATGTGTCGAATGCTTTGCCTGTGCCACAGGGTTCCATTTTAGGTCCTCTCCTGTTTTCTGTTTACATTTCCGACTTTTACAAGTTTACTGAACATTGCAAAATCTTCAACTATGCCGATGATACCCAATTGATTATGAAAATACACCCAGCACAATTGAGAGAGAGTGAGCAGAAAATAAACAGTGACTTACGGAATCTGTTCGACATATCAGTTTCTCATAATCTCAAATCAATGCAAATAAATCTTCAATCATATTTTTCGGTAGTAATAACAAGCGACTCATTGCAGAACAGACACTTCAGATAGAAATGAACAATACTGCATTACCAATTGTACAAGTCTGTAAAAATCTTGGTGTATGGTTTGACTCCGAGTTGAGGTTTACCAAACATATCCAGAGTCTTTGTAAATCTTCATATGCTACTCTCCGACACCTTTTCCCGCAAAGGCATGTCATACCACCATATTTGAAAAGGAAGCTATGTGAGTGCCTGATTTTTTCTAGAATATCCTATATCCTATTGTGACACAGTATACAGTCCAGCTTTAACGTCACAATATAGTCAGAGATTACAACGGATTCAAAATGCATGTGCTCGTTTTTGTTCAGGACTCAGGAAATACGACAGGATATCAAGTAAAATTTCTGAACTGGGCTGGCTGGATTTAAATGAAAATGCTTTTTTGCATGCACTGAATTCAGCCCATAAAATCATAATAAGCAACTAGCCATAGTACTTATTTGATAAATTCGTATTCCTGAAAAAAAATAATGTGAATATCAGGAAACGAGATCTATTGAAAATGCCCAAGCACAAAACAAGTATGTTTACGCGTAGTTTCATATATTTCGCTAGTAAGCATTATAACACTTTGCCGGTAGAGTTTAGAAATTATTCTATCCTCAATTTCAATTCGAGATTGAGAAACTCATTAAAGCTTCATTCTATTACATGTTTCTGATTAAAGCAAATGTACTACGGATTCCTCCCAAAAATAAGCTTGCCTATGTTAAAAAAGAGTATTATATTTTTTCGTTTAAGGTTTCATCTACCCGTTCTTCACACAAGTATTATCAATTTCTCTTAAGATTGAACAATTTATTATCAGTTTAGGTAAAGTTGAAAAACAGCATAACGCTGAAACTTCACCTCTTCATTGTAATTGCAAATTCAATGAATAAAGACGATTTATTATTATTATTATAAATCAATGAAATTATATTGTAACAAAAAAAAAAGGAGATATCGTATGTGAAATATCAGTAAAAAAAATCAAATGAAGAAATGAAATAGTATGAAACCAAGTTTCAAATTGAGTGTACTCACTGCTGAAAATAGATCAACACACTAATAGTAGCACCCGTGCGCCTCATTGTTAGTACCGCCCAAGATGAATAAAAACCCTGGTGTGTTTACCTAATAGATTGTGAGCAAATTTTCTCGACTTTTCGCTATCTTGATTTCGATCAATTTTAAGTGAAGAGATGCCTTCGAGAGTTTGCCAGCAGAGGCGCACCTTACGTGATTTTAATTTAATCTGTGATGCCATGATATCCGTCTGCTCGACGGCCATTCGATTATTTATAGATTTATAGGTTATGTTTATTTTATGGTCTCATGTTTTACATGCAAATTCTTGCTTTCCCGAGAAATGCTAGAAATTATGTAGTCATCACATTTCGACTGATAATTAGGTATTTCTTTTGCTTTCAATTTGATGAAAAATAAATCAAAAACTCAGTAATTGTGATGTGACTTTAAATCTTCCGAAACAATAGTTATGAGTGAAACTGGAAAGTATTGATATCTTATCTTTCTACTTTCTGAAGAACCGAAAATAGGTAAGTACTTTTTTCTTCATAGTGTTGAAAAAAAAAATGCAATTTCAATGTGATTACGAGCCGACGATATGAGGGATAAGTAATACTTACACGTTACACGAGCGTTTTATTTTGAGCTTTGTTAATCGGTTCATAATAAATCTAACTATCACTATAAAATCAAACAAATACAAGAACAGCAACGATAAACACTTAAAAAGAATATAAACAAGAAAAACGTGAAAAGGAACAAGAACTCAATTCAAATTCATTTCCTTCACATTGGAGTACATATTATCACATATTTACATAAAGTTTTTTAGAATAAATTTCGCGATCGACCACATTAGCCTAGGCAGGATTGCCTGTCTGCTATGGGCTCGATCAGATAAATTTCGAGTAGAATGTACATTTTTTTGACAAGTGAGTGATCAAAATAAACTAGATTTCGGATATTGCAATATTTTACTTCCGGACGTGTTAGATACAGGGGAGAGGCGGCAAAAACGGTGGTAACTTTTTTTTTACAGAAGTATACTTAAGTTGATATTGTATTCAGTGTATCATAAAATTTCTTAGAATGATTCATAACATATTTCTTTGTTTCAATATTGTATTTTTTCACTTTTGAAATCTGCTTTAGGTCAATTGGTAAGGTGTTGAAAAATTTGGGACCGAAAAACAAGAATGTTTTTTGTGTTAGTGTTTTTTTTAAAAATTGGATATCAACATTCATGTTTGTGCTAGACCTGTTTATCCTAGTATTTTTCTGGTTGAATTTCTCTTGATTTATGTACATTCTTTTCAGACATTGGTGAGTGTATAATAGTTTGACATTCAATACATTTGCTTCCTGATATAGCTTATCGGTGGAAAAACGTTTATTTTTTTTCAGGAGGATTTTTAGTAGTGTGTTTTGTGTTGTTTGTACAATATTCAGTGTGTTGTTGAAGGCTCCACCCCATATTGTGATACAGTAAGACAGTATTGATTCGGCTAGGGAATTGTAGAGCATTATGAGGTTTTTTTTTTTGGAAAGGATGTCTCTTAAAGAATAAAAGCTGTGTATAAGTGTTCTAAGGCGTTTGTTTACATGCATGATGTGATCAGACCATCGTATGTGTTGATCTGGGACTACCCCTAAATATTTGATTGATGACACTTTTTCAATAGTAGAACACTCACATAAATTTTTGGGACAGTTTATAGAATGTAGTTTCAGAGACAAATTATGTGGTTGACTAATGACCGTTGGTGTGAAGGCAACAAATTTAGTCTTATCGATATTCAGAGTAAGCTTATTTGAATTCAACCATGCATATATCTTCTGTAAATTTGTTTCGGTGATATGTTTAACATCCTCCCAATTCTTCCCCGTGCAGATCAAAGCTGCATCGTCAGCATAACAAATAAGGTATCCTAGACCATCTATTTTTGCTATATTGTTCATGTATACAAGAAAGAGTATAGGACCCAGTACCGTTCCCTGAGGTACCCTGATTTTCGCTATTGACTGTGTACTAACCTCATTCCCAATTTTTACTCTCTGAACTCTATTTGTTAAATAATTTGACATAAGAATTTGTGAGAGACCTCGAATACCGTAGTGACTCAATTTATTTAGTAGAATTTCATGTGATACTGTATCAAAGGCCTTAGCAAGATCTAGAAAAACTGCTATACATTTCGATGATTCGTCTAAGGCCTTGACTGTTAGTTCTAGAAAATCAACTACCGCATTTTCAGTGTTTGATTTCTGAATAAAGCCATACTGCCTGTCAGTAATGACGTTGTGTCTGTGAAAAAATTCCGTTAATCTTTTTTTAACTACTTGTTCGAAGATTTTTGCTAGATTATTGATTACTGATATTGGCCTGTAGTTATTTGTTTGACAACGGTTACCTGTCTTAAAAATCGGAGTGATGAGTGATTCTTTCCATTGTTTTGGAATGTTTCCACTTGAAAGGCATAAATTAATTATATGGATTAATGGGTGTATAATGTATTCATGTATAGTTTTTATAGTTTTCACAGAGAGTTTCTCTGGGCCCGAGGAACATTTATTTTCAAGGTTTGATAAATGAATAATAATTTCGTTTTCCGTTACAGGTTCAAGAAAAATGGTTGAGTCAATTTTGTCACGTTCAGGAAAGTTTTGTTTCATATTAATATTTTTTTTATTTTTTCAGACATAGTTATACCCAAGTTTGTAAAGTATTCATTGAACATATTTGCTTTATCTTTATTATTTGTTATTATTTCACCAACTTCATTGGTTATTGGAGTGTTGTCTAATTGCTTATTTGATTTTTTATTCTGCCCTGTTATATCATTGATAACCGTCCAAATTTTTTATATTCGTTTCCTGCTTCTGCTATTTTATTTTGATAAAATTCATTTTTTGTTGTTTTGATCAAAGTATTAAGTTTATTTCTGTATTCTTTGTATTCTTTTTCGGCTTCTTTAGAGAAATTTCTAATAAGATTTCTTTTCAGGTGATCCCTGTGTTCGATAGATATGATGAGACCAACAGTGATCCATGGTTTGATTTTCTTGTAGTGCCTATTTTTGAAAGTTTGCACTTCAGTTGATTCGATAATGTAATCATTTAATTTATCAATAAAGAGTTGGTATGATGATTGTGACTCGTTTGATTGAAGGACGTTTTCCCATTTTTCTCCCTCTAAAATATTTTTCAATTTTGCATAGTTTATGTAACTTGTTTTGTTTATGCTTTTCTCTTTGGTGGTTTCATATTCAGGTAGGTAGCAGCATATATAAGGTGTGTAATGGTCTGTCATGTCGGTTAGAAATATGACGGGCTCAATTTCAATTTCATTTTTTAAGTTATTGTGTATTTTGGCGAAAATATGGTCAAACGTAGATGTTGTGTCTTTTGTAACCCTCGTTGTTTTTTTTATGTAGGATATGTAGCCATTTGAATTCATAATATTTAAATAATTGTTGGTATCGTTTGATCCTTTTTTTAGAATATCGATATTTATATCCCCTATATTTACTTCAAGGTTTTGTTTGTGTAAGCTGTTCAAGTTTGCATCAAGATCTTCCATATACCTTTTGAAGTCTGTTGCTGGGGGTCTATAATATGCCGTCAGACCTATATTAATTTTTTTCTGAGACTGTCCTATACAGCAAGTTAACCTAAGAAAATTACTCTCATTTTTTCTTATAGTTTTTATTTCTGCTGATAAATTGATTTTAGAATATATTATAACACCATCAAATTTATTGATTAGAGATTCATTATAGTGTATATTATAGTTTGGGATAAGAAAGTCATCAATGTTTTTAATATTTCCGGTTTCCGACAGTACAATTATATCTAAGCAATCTTCTATATTATCAACATATAACAATAGTTCGTTATAGTGCTTTTGTAAACTTCTAATGTTGAAGTGGATAATTGAGGATTAAACGACTTACCTACCTGAAGGAAGTTCAATCCAAATTATACGAGGTTGGTCACATCCGAATAGATCACCTTGTAGTAGTACCTCTATGACTGAAATGCGCAAGTTGAAAGAAAGAATGATTCACGATGCCCCTATCTCACGAGTCCTCACCCGAATATCCGTCAATATACCTTGCGATGATATCGCCTTTTTGGGTCGGGATGACAGAAAAAATAATATATTGGATTTTTTTTTTCTTCTTTGAGATGGGTGGGTGTCTCTCTATTCGGATGTGACCAACCTCGTATAATTTGGATTGAACTTCCTTCAGGTAAGTCGTTTAATCCTCAATTATACTTCGGTTGGTCCCATCCGAATAGATCACCTTGTAGATGTTCAAAGAATTATTAAAAGGCGATCAAAATTTTATTCAGACTGATCTCATACTAATTAAGTAGTCTAAATGAACTGTTTATGTCATTTGATTCACCACTATAAACTAAGAATTTGATACAGACAGTATTTGAATGCTAATACAATATAATGTTGCAAAACTCAAATAACCAGAAAACTTACACTCGTTTAATGAAATTGCGGAGGTAATCCGCAAATGTACCATTTGTAATTACTGGTCTATATAGAATTTACCAAAATTATTTTATTTTTCGGACCAACCTTCATTTGATCGTATGGTGTCCGTGCTCATATCGATTTGGTTGGCCGCAGAAATGGCAGCATGTCTTGTGCTGAGGTGTAGCTAGGTGATGAGGATTTTTATAAGTAAAAATGAGAAAAAACCTAATTGAATGTGTGCGTTTTTTTAATTGATAATCGTGGATGTCATACACAATTCACGTTTCACCGTGGAAAATGGTGAAAAAAAAATATACATGTTTGTATTTGTTGCTCTCTTGGTCTTCTGTGGATAATTTGGTTCTCGGCAGTGAAGAGACAAGCACGTCTGCCCCTCAAGCGGAAGACTCGGGTTCAACTTCCCATCGTGCTTCCGTGCTGGGACTCACACGCCAAAAGGCAAGAGGCCTCGTCAATACATTTTCTGCGGAAGATTCGACCTCTGAAGGGCGACACTCGTCAACCGGTAAACGATTTTTTTTATTTTTTTTTTATTTTTATATTTTTTTTTTTTGTACTGATCATACAATAAAAATGCTACTCATTCTGATTTTGAATCATATTTTTACGCTTTAGCAAGCTTTAGAGCAACCATAACAATAAGTTTGAGATATATTTTTCAAAATGAGGTTTTCCGATTTTTCTAATTTGGTCAACACTTGGTAAGGGTCCCAGATTTTCTCATATCGGGAAAAAAGTGGATCGTATTTTGAAAATACCCCTCTAAAACATTTCCATTGTATCATAGTTACATGCATGAGATATCAGATTTCAAGCTGATCTATGTAATTTTCTAGTACAATAATTTTTACCTAGCTGCACCCATGGGCGATCTACCTTATCCACATCTCCTTCACAAATATCCACCAATGAGACGAAAATAAATTGTATGGTTTCATCGTATTTGCAATCAGTGATGCCATCAGAATCGCTGAAGGTTCACCCCTCAGTTTTTCTCCTGGAAAATGGATGCCGGACAAAATCGGTTCACCCAGGGAAAGATGGCACCACAGTGGATGTAGGTGCTCAAACGAAACTGAAAAAATTATATATTGTGGTTCAAAATACAATATAATGGAATTCAAAATTGATATCAATTTCTAGAAACCAAGTTTGGGACTGCGATAACAGAAACACAAAACATGTTACTTTGTCCCCTCGTTTGTCCCCTTCGATAATTTTCAATATTCTAGGAAAATGTGGAAGTGGTGATGATTGGAAAAACACAAATGTTTGTGTAAGACGAAGTTAATGTAATGCATCAGTTGCATAACTTATGGGGTTTGGCTGTAAAGATGAAAATGTTTCACCCTATGTGTTAGAGTGCTGGGTAATCGCACGTTAAAAGGTAAGGCCTCGTTGATCCATTGCTCGCACAAGTTTCGACTTCTGAGGGTTGGCGTTCGTCAGCTGGTTAACGAAAACGAACAATTTTAGAACATTTTTTTTTTTTTTTTTAGTTAGTAAACAGATCAACTTCAGGTTATCGAAATTTCTGGCCCGCTCTTGGAAGGCGTATTCTCGATATTGCATTCCGAAGGTCATCATGGACTTTGATCTGCTATAAACTCATATTTCGAATTTATTTATGAGACGAACATCACTAGTTGATAATTTTATATATATATACACACATATATACACATACATATATATACATATATACACATATATAGACACATATACATATATATTCTCCACCAGAAAACTCAAGTTCCTGAATATCATTATGCTTAATTCTTCACACCACTTCCAAATATCACCAGCCAGTCCGTTGAGGTTTGGGTGCTTCATTCCAGACATCCGGTTGATCTGCGCGTTGATGGTGTTGTTGTCTCTATGCGACAAAATGTGACAGTTTGAGGAGAACTGTCTGAATGTTTTGAACATTAAAGTGAAGTTTGGCCTGTTTCACTGAAACCTTTGGCTTTCTCGTTGTTGCATGTAATATTCTGGAAAATTCAGGCCTTGTTTTACCTTCTAGTTGCCCAACATGAAAAGTCACTGTAACTCGGTGGAAATTTACATTGTCAAAATCTCCTCGATCCGTCTGCAAAGTTATACATCGGTGCCCCTCAAATAATTTTATAGACGGCCACCTATATTCAACCACAAGGCAAACCGAAATCAAGTGTCAAATGAATTTATTTTCCATTAATATTGAATCGTAATGATTACCAAGATACCTCAAATTTGTTGGATGTTTCCCGAACACTCCATCTTGGTAATACTAATTGAAAAAGATGTCGTCTAAATAGCTACAGATACAAAAAATTCCTGAACTCAAAAAATGTATAACCGTTTCTGAAATTTTTGTAAATATATAAGGTGCAAAGATAAGCCAAAACACAAAAAATTTAAATTCAAAAATTTTGTGTCTAGATTGGAATCGCAAATACTTCTTATGTTTATCGGCATCTGTCGAATCCACTGACGTTAAAAAACAATTTTCAGACATCAGATTTTTCACAGCTCCAAGTGAGGGGCTGTGATGAATTCATGCAAATGTTTCAGATTCAAAAGAAATCTATAGCTATCAGTAAGACTCAAAGCTGAGAAAATAGCTGAACCAAAAATTGTTCTTGACATTGACGGCTGGTCCAATGTAGTCAAATTCCAGTAATATAGCTAAACACTCACAACATAGGTTTAGCCGGCTGGGTGGAATTGTCGGGGTTCAGGTGCCAGTTTTTCATAAGGTAGAGTATAAAAATGGATTTTATATCTCTGAACACATTCCAAAATGTTGGAGTTGTTTGTTATAGATTGCCACGTGCTGTCAAATATTTAATGCGACCAGCGTATAAGTTCAAATATGTTATTTCGTGAATTTGTTGTTGCACGTCGTGAACCGCTCTCACCATCCTCTGTTTTGTCTGCTTGAAGTGTCCCCCCTCTGTTGATTTTTCTAAGACTGCCATTGACTTCGATGAGCAGTGCCCTCGAGGTGTTTTGAAGGAAAAGGTTGTACCTTCAGGTCTAGTGCAAGCAGAAATCTCCTGTGGTTCGAAATCGAGGGAGGAACGTTGCATAATGCTTCATCAGCACCGGCTTTGTCAGACAAAGTAGTCTTGAATGCTTCAGCAGATCGATCACTAATCAGGCATAGCTGTACTGAGGGCTGAGAAACCTTTGCCTAACGAAATTTGAGGGTCCAGTAGAAAACCTCAATTCAGATGTCGAGAAAAAAGGTCTGAACAACCAGATTCAGTTGGGGTGGATATGAGGTAGTGTAACGGTCTGGAACCTGCGCCAACAGAGAAGAAATTGTTTTCGTGCGCGAGACACTCGGCGAGCACAACTCAGGAAGTGTGCGGGACAAAAAAACGGCGTATGATGATTGAAGGTCAGCCGTAGAATGATCTACAAAGTAGATTGCCCCTGCCGATGATCAATGATCAGAAATCATTGTCAGTCTCAGCTGTTTCCAATTATACGTCCACTCACGTCTTTGGTTCCGTTCTAAAACGTGACAAAATATGAAAAACAAACTTACTTACGACGAGTAAGAACAGAGTTTGTCCTCGAGTGTTTTTAGGTTCCTCGTTGTCGTTCTCTTGTGCTTGTGTCAGATAGGTACACCACTGCAGTGCGAAATCATCCTGGATATCACTACCGTAAAACTTTGCTTCAGTCGGATCATCTTCCAGTACAGTAGTAACAGCGTTATCACTACGGAAAGATTCACTGTTGGTGGCGGAAAATTCCGATGTCAAATCTGACGACGGACCTGCGCCCACCAAAGAGAAATTGTCTTTGGGCGCGAGACACTCGGCTGGCACAACTCAAAAAGTGTGCAGGGCAGAAAACGGCCTAGGATGATGAATAAAGTTCAGCCATATGTTGATCTACAAAGTAGATTGCCCCTGCCGATGATCAATGATCAGAAATCATTGTCAGTCTCATCTATTTCCAATTATATGTCCACTCATTCCGTTGGTTTTTCTAAAACATGACAAAAAATATTAAAAACAATCTTACTTACTAAACGAGTAGGAACGGAGTTTTTCCTCGAGTTTCCGTAGTGTTCGCCAAGTTTCTACGTTGTTTTCACTGAGCATCGTTCGTTTTGTTTCCCATAGTACATATGGAAAATTTTCTTCAATTCACTTCACAAACTAATTTACACTTTCGAACTTATCACATTCAGCGCAAGAAGTATATTGACGGATATTCGGGTGAGGACTCGTGAGATAGGGGCATCGTGAATCATTCTTTCTTTCAACTTGCGCATTTCAGTCATAGAGGTACTACTACAAGGTGATCTATTCGGATGGGACCAACCGAAGTATAATTCCTATACCATACCTGCCCTCATCCGCTCTCCCCCGCATATAATCCCGGAGGTTTTCACATATTTTTGTATCTATTTCCGCGTTATCGTCTGATACATCCAAGAAATCTATCATAGTACAATAATTTGTATGCTCCCGGTAATTGAAAAAAGAAAATGATTGAATATTTAGACGAACATACGACAAGTGATAAGTAAGAGAAAGAAAACTGAATAAATACCTCAGCGTATAATCTCACCTAGGCTACTTGCACACACACCGATTTTGGACGGCCGGTATAAAATCGGCCGATACTTTATTGGTAGCGGGTGCTTGCAGACTCACCGGATTTTTACCGGTCAAACAATCAGTTGCTTTGTTGTCGTGACACGAGGTTATTGAAAAATAATGTATCCTAAACGAGTTGTTGCTATGTGGTTATTGTATCGCCGTATTGAGAGCCGTGGGATTAAGCGCAAGTACTGGATTCATCCTATCAATCAAAGTAGAGAACACACAGAAACATTCTACACTCTTTTTGAAGAACTGAGGCGTGATGGTAGTACGTTTTTCAACTTCAGAATGTCTATTGCATCTTTTGACGAACTCCATGAGAAGTTGGAAATGATATCCAACATCAGAATACCAAAATGAGAAACTCTATTCCTTCACGAGAAAGGCTTGCTCTTAGACTTGTTTAAAACGTTAAAACGTAGTACCTACTTAGTATCTACAATTTCACCAAGCAGTCGACTGGAATGGTCGGTAAACAATCGGTGGGTGTGCAAGCGTGTATTCAGTTACGTACGCCACTACTTCGTGGTAATACCGGCCATGCAGTGGCAGTGGACGGCTGCTAACCGATATTTTACCGGCACCGATCAGCGGTCGGCGTGTGTGCCAGGTCCCGTTCCCACATGTGGTTCACTATTGGAATTTGGACGACCGGTATAAAATCGGACGTACAAGATCGGTGTGTGTGCAAGTAGCCTAAGAGGATTCTATGTGTGAGAATTTTCTTAAGTCATCTTTATTTTTAATGATATGCACTTTATTGTCTTGATTGATGTAGATTTTACCGTGGTGGGTCCATACATTTTTAAGTCCAAATTTTTCAATTGCTGTATTTAGTAGTTTCACCCGCGATCCAGTTAGGTCCTCCCTTATGACAATCCCTGTTCCTTTGAGAAGCTTTTTCTTTCCATAAATCGCTTCTTTAATCTCCAAGCCATTAAGTTTCAGAAAGATTCCCCTTGTTTTGTTTTCTCCTTTCTTGCCAATCCTGTAGCATATAGAGATGTCCTTATTCGATAAATTTAGTAGCATTTTTGTGTTGAATATTTTTTTCAATTCATCTCTTGTATTTTCATTTGGTTTTTCTTCGAGGCTGAATATTCTTAGGTTACACGATCTCGAAGCTTGATCCATCTGGTCAAATCTATCTTTCATTTTATTCACTTCTTCTTTAGCCGCTTTCATTTCTTCATCCAGGAGTTTAATTTTATTTTCAAACTTTTCGTTCAGTTCGGAGTAATTTTGGTTGAGCACCGCCACTGTGGATTCGACCTCGAAAAGTTTCTGGTCTATGGTTTTTGTTATAGCCTCAGTGACTTTGTTTACTATTCTAGTGATAAGAATATCACTTTTTATACACTTGGTCACTGCTTGATTTACTGCTGATTTTTTTTCCTCACGGATTTCCCTTGTTAGAACCATTTATTGTTTCTGATTTCACCAAATTCAAAAGCAGGATATCACTTTGTTACTAACTTTCACTTTTAAAAATTTTTATTTGCCGTAATAACTTCTTTATTCACATATATTCGGGAGCTACAATTCAATCGACTACTCACTAGCCATACCCAAGATATATACTAGGTACAAGATTTTGAATATTAAAGGAACTTTCAAATGCATTCGAATTCAAATCGAACTATCAAACATTTCAAAAAATTAATAGCTTTTTATTATAAGAAATTGACCTCACGTATTTTGTATCCTGATAATTCTATTGGTGAACGAAAGATCCCGCAAGAGTTTATCCAATGAGAAAGCCGGTATCGAAAATCACTCGTAAGCTGCCGCCTCAATGGAAATGTACCCTTAGAAAATCGCATTTGTATCACCACCTCAACACCACCTACCGTCAAAAAATGTAAGTTTACTCTTCGATTGCTCAGGTCGAAAGGAATTGGCTTAACAAAAGCATATCGGTCAATGCACCAGGGTTTTTATTCATCTTGGTACCGCCCCTTCCTCCACCATACGGTAATCGGGTCTTCATAACCGACCACACCTCAGAATATTGTCAGTCATCACCCGAAGACGATACCAGCAACCGAAACGTCGTTCGAGTGAGTACACTCAACTTGAAACTTGGTTTCAACATTTATTTATAGTATTTCATTTATTTCTTCATTAAATTTTTTTTGAGTAATATTTCACATTCGATTTTTCAACTTTCTTGTGACAGTATAATTCCTTTCATTTCTTTATTTGAATGTTTTTGAATGATATTTCATATTTGATATCTCGACATTATTTTCTTTGACCAATCAAACATTAATTTTATTATTGACCAAAAAATCCATTTCAGCATATTGTTTGGATTTGATGTCCTTACTTGATTTGTATTCTTATCCTTTCGTTTTTAGCAACAGGTTTCAATAGAGTTGATGATTAAGACAATGGAAGTCCGATCCATTCCCATTCAGCAAGAAACATTGTCAACAACATTAAAGCAAACGTAGAAACTCTCTTTCATAACAAGGGAAAGCGAATTTATTAAATCACACATTCAATTATCGATTCACAAAATCAGAAACTCAAATGTACAGAATTTGCATGCCCGAGGGCATAAAGGTTCTACTGACTACATTTGATTATGATATTTTGCTAGGTTGAAAGCCAAAACTGATTTCGGAAAAAACTTCATAATAAATTCGATGATGAAACTTGAACGCAAAATGTCAACTCTTCTGTCATTGTCACTTGAATAAACTCTGATAGCTCTGATGTTAGTTCAAACCGATGGTTCAAACATAAACACGTGCTTCAAACCGAATATGAATGTTGATATAAGGAGGTTTCGCTCGATCGTACAAAAGATATTCTTATGGAATGCCTTCTTGACAATGTACATACATTGTGTCTCAAAAGTCTCCCTCCCCCCTCTTATCAAAGTACAAAAACGTCGAATTAGGGAGACTAATAAAAACGTCAGCTTATTTGACAACTATCCAGAGGCGAGGATTGAATTTTGAATGTTGATATTAACTGTTTTAATTGATCGCAAACAAAATTAGTATCATTGAATTGGTGTTTTAGATACCTTTCAAAAGAGGTGTCGCTTGCAGTAGGGTTCCATTTAAAATTGTTGGTCACAATGGCCTTGTGACGTCATCTTCGCCGATTTCGTCATCTACCATCACTAGTAGGGAAGTTTACAACCCTTAATATTCCGTTTCCAAATTTCACTTGTCCATGTATAATCGTTCAAAAGATAAGAAGGGGGAGGGGACTTTTGAGAAGCACTGTATAATCTTCTTTGAAACACAACTTCTACACAAGCTTTCTAAACATGTGGGCCTTATATATCTCTACTGATTTAATAATACATCATAACAGGAATGAATCACTCACCATTTTTCAGCTTGCAGTTGGAGACGAGGTCGTTCATCATTTCCTTGTTTTTCTGAAAACACCACATTTTGCTACTATCAAAGATAAACGAGCAGAAACTAGAAAGACATCAGAATTGAGCGCACGTTCTCTGGAGATAACAATTCAGCTCTTCCAACGACTGCAGAATACGAAACAACAATTATTGTTGGTTTGTTTACTGACCAGGGCTAGAATTGAAATCGACATTATGCGTACTATATCGGTTGTGATGCTGTTCTCAGGTACACAAATAAATTAAATGATCGTTGATCTTATCAAACAGCAGATACCGTATTGTAATGAACGAATCTTCTTTAAATATGGTGTGTACGTTGGGATTAGTGTTATCTACGAAAATGTGCGCTCGTATCGTTTCTCTATCACTATGGCTATCATGGAAGATTGTCCTGTTATGGACTATTTCCTGTTGAAAGAAGCGTGGGACAATCATGCTTTCGATGTACCCCTTCAACAATTTGGAAATTATGTCACATACAGTATATTTCTTCATTGTCCTACTCTTTTATGTTTTGAACAGGTCAACTCAAAAATTGAAAATCAGGATAATGAAATAAATGCATGAATACTAAATTTTAGAGTAAAATTGACACATGAAAATTTCAAGATGGCGACTGGGCGCTGAAAAAAAATTAAATGGAAAGGGGGGTCCTGTGATACATCATTTTGAAGCTCCCGACGAATACTTTACAACCCTAGAAGATGAAGTCAATATCTTCACCGATTACGAAATGGCGGAACATTTGATAATTACCTGAAAACAAACACATTAATATCGATATTTCTAGAAATATTCGTTTTTCTTGGTCATATGGGAATCCCAACGACCCGATAAGTTTTGATAGGTTAATTTTTGGTCATAAAAAAGACAAAAATGTCAACACAACGAACATAATTTTTCAGTTTAGATATTCTCATTTAGTTTTCGATTTTACAAGTTGATAGATACCAGGATAACCGATAACTATCTCCAAAATGGCCAATTGAACAAAATTGAACGGAGAATTTGTATTTGAATATATGCTGGCAACTACCATTGATCCTCTAATCAGCGAAATCGTTGAAGTGAATCCTAATGAATTCGATATGGATATTATTATTCCAACAAGATGGAGCACCATCACCTTACTCCAGACAAGTGAGAAACTATTTGGATAATAAATTCCATGGTCGTTGGATTGGCCATCGAGGTACTATGGAATGGGTAACCGGACAGAACAGAACATGAAAGAACAGAACAAGAAAGAACAGGACATGACAAAACAGAACATGAAAAAACAGAACAGTGAATAAACAGAACAATGGTAAAACAGAACAATGGTTAAACAGAACCACGACATAACAGAACCGAGAAAACAGAGAACACTGAAATAAAATAACCTCGATAAAACAGAACTCTGTTAAATAAGAACAACGGGGAAAAATAAAAGAATGTAATACAAAACAAATAATTTTAATGAAAAGAATATTATAGGTATATACACCAATATCAGGAAAATTTACTGCAAGTTTTTTCCCGATGACGCCCAGCCGCCCTATTGAAATTATCATGTGTCAATTTCACTCCAAAATATCTTAATATATATAAATCTCGTGTCACAATGTTTGACCTCAATGGACTCCTAAACCACTTAACCGATTATAATAAAATTCGCACACCATGTGCAGTTCGATCCAACTTGAGAGATAGGATAGTTTAAATCTCAAATTATAGTCGCAATTTTAATTTATTGCTAACTATTTGTCTGTTATTATTTGACAGTCACAATTATCTGTTAACTCCAAATGATTCTAACAGATGTCGATACCTTTCGACTGGGTTGAGTAAGTAATCAATAGATGGCGCTGCTGAGCCCATCAGTTGGCAGAACAAATTGAATCAAGAAATCCAGCTCAAAGAATCAGGACAGCAGAAGGTCATGCACAACCACAAATGGTTTAGATTTGGAAAATCCATGTTTTTCTCATGGGCAACTATATGTTGCGTGTTCACGTGTTGGGAAACCGTCGAATCTATTTGTGTTAGCTAAAGACAGGTTAACCAAAAACATTGTGCACCGATTGGTGTTAAATTAAATTGAAATTGATAGTATTTATAATTCAAAAAAATAGATATTAATGTTTAAAAGTTTAAGACTGTCTGCCTTGCTTACCTCATTCATGAGTTTAAGCGTCACATGTTATTTACTGTATTATACTGTAATATACTTATATTTGTTATAAAATTAAATGGCAATAATAAATCTGATAAATTTTCATTTTGTACCTATTGATTTCTGCTTAATATCAAGTGTAAGAACATTTCAATTGATTGTGTTCAACGTACTTCCCCTTCAAATCTCAATCCAGTGAATTTGTATACCAACATCAACATTTTCGTTATAGTAGTAGAAAGTCAAATAAGGAGATCACCATATTTTTTTACAAATACCATCTGTGTGAAAAAGCATAGTGGACTCCGTGACTGATGTTCTCTTATTGTCCCTCTTAGATTGTTTACTATAATGTAATATAACAAAAACTTTAGCCACAGCAACGCGTGGCCGGGTCAGCTAGTAGTATATATGTTTCAATTTCATTATCCAGTTTCAATTTTTTGAGTTCAAAAAATAATAAAGGGGGGGGGGGCATTAAAGGAATGCATTGTAAGGTGAAGACATTATCAAATTCTTAAATCGATTCGCTGTATTGAAAGAGTGTGAAGAGGTTAGTTTTGGATACGATTATGAGTACAAAAAGAATTTTCCGTTCATATCTGCGAGGTAAGTCATAGGAGATGTCATAAACATGGATAGGGTGAGTTGTCAAATTCTGATGAGGGTGACATTTGTTTCGTTCGAAACATGCAGACATTGAAATATGCATCCGAGTATACAGCGTATCGTGAGAATTAATGAACGAATTGATTTTGAAATTGAACATGTGTAACATTTTCTTAACGAATTTATTCCTGGGAATTATAAAAAAAAAATATTAATATTTGATGCATCTATTGCCCAAATCTTCAAAAATGGCCAAGAATATAGAATTCAATTTTCAAATTGTCTGTTATTCTCTGCGTGACGATACGATATCGGCAATTTCGCAGAATTTTGGAGTCTATTCAAGATGTATTTTTTGAATTTCTCCACATATTCTGACATTCATTTTTTTCAATATTGGTTAGTTTGTTGAAATTAACTTTGGATTGACTGCCATTGAAATAATCCCAAGGGGTAGGATCTAGAGATCCTGTAGGTCATTTTATCATTCCACATTTACCAAACAAAGATTTTCGTGAATACATCTAAGTCACAGTCATTTTGAGTTTTCTCAGTGTACATCTTCTAATTAATTTTACGTTCCACATGCAGATGGAGCATGATCTATTTTCTCAAAATTCCAACAGAAATGCTTCAGAAACTTACATATTTGGAATTTGTTATGCGACTATAAAAGCACCCTGAGTTCCTGTGTATGACTTAACAATGAATACAGAGTCAGTAATGAATTTCAATTGAGCAATGTTTATAAAGGAGTTATGAAACGATTTGTGTTGGTGTGTATCAATTAGGGTATTGGTCATCTTTTCCAAGTAAAATATGACAGTTTCATATTATGATATTCTCTTGAAATAAAAATTAATTGATTGCCAGAGATGTATTATGCTAGCCCCATTACAGAGTTCTGTACTGAATACAAAATGAATACAACATAGAACCTCGTCATAATGAGTGATCAGTCATTGGATCGAGCTGGTGGATCTGGACCTACAGTGGAATCCGAATCATTTTGACTCCGTGACTGGACAGAAAATACTGAATTTCAAAATTACTCTGATATGTATCATCCTGTAGAGCGCAAATCAAATTCAAAAATCGACCTGTCCTCTTCCGAAAATCATTTAGTTTCGGGATTATAAATTCCACCTGTTCTTCTCGCAATACCCTGTATGCATTGAAATGGCGATATTAGATATACTGCAGTCCTGTCAATACATAAATCGATGAAATATAAAAGGGGTTTGATAATCTCGTATATGTTATGAAAGAGTATAATATGAGAAATATAATGAACGCACTATTTAATATTATATCTAGTTGAATATAACTCAAATGATTTTCTATACAAGTACCTGAAAAGTACGACCACTTGAAAAATATGTAAAGAACAAAATCAGAATTGTCATGTCATATTCGAACCTATATAACCTATAGAATAAGAAATTAAACTGAGGGCTGAAATATTGACCTATTGAGTAGATGTAATGCTCATTTGAAACCATTATATGACTTTTTACTCTGTCACTATATGTGACCCCTGAATATTCACTCAAGGAGAAGAGAAAAGAAAAGGAACACGTATTCAAAAAACTAATTTAATATCACTCATCATAATGACAGTTTTGTTGCACAACGCGCGTCGCTATGGCATTCAACAAGATTAATTGTAGGTAGCGGAAAGTTATGTTGAAAATTCCTCATATAAGAAAAAAAATGTTCCTGATCAGATTTTCGCAAGCATCTCAAGTGCAACAACTGTTTGCAGCGACAAGTTACTGCAGCGACAAAAAAATTGGACGCTTGTTCAAACGCATGAGTTAATTTTTAATACCTAGGGATTGAAAGTGCCTCTTCAATATCTGGAAAGCATAAAATAAAATTCTGATCGAAATATATTGAACATGCCTTTCTGTTTCAGTTTTGTTCTGTGATATGGGTTATCTCATTGGGTGATGGACATCTATATTATGTTGACACATATAACTCATAATTCAAAAAGATTCGCCCGAAAACAATCGAGACATTGAAGGTAATTTTTTTGAAACATACTTTTCTATTTTTTTTTATTGAAATGAAGTATACAAAATTTGCAGAATCGACAAAAAACTATTGATCTTCTGTGATACAATGGAAATACCGTTAGGTAGGTAGATTTGTGAGGCAAATAGAATTATAAATCTTTCCCCCAAATGTGCAAATTATCAATTAGGATGCATATTCGACATCAATCCAATGTTTCCCACTGTGTGTACAACAAAAGGGATTTTTTATTATGGTTGCGCAATCGAAATCTGAATACCGTCACGTTAAAACACTTGACATAGTCAGTGGGCATACTTGAAGACTGGCGTTAAATCAAATCATCTTTCGAACAGTCTCAAATTACCTACACAGTAGGTTTTGGCTGGCACCTGTCAGAAAACAACTACTCCCCTGGCTAATACCACGAAGGGCATTGAATTATATCCGACCAGGTGCCAGTGCAGGTTTCTTCACAGAAATAAATCCTGCATTTGCTTTCGTCGATACAAATAAAGGAATTGATTTTCAATTATAGGGACGGACACACTTGCAGACCGGTTTCGGGCTATTTGGCCACTCGTCAGTGCAAGGCAGTGCCATCATCAAAATAAAGTCGATGATTTCCCATAATTAAAAATCAAACTCCTACACCAGTATCAAGCCCCGGCCAAAGCTGATGCGAACAACGAAGTTATTACGCCATCTACCAATGGACGAGGTATTCCAAAAGCAGACCGAATTCGCCCATTCCTCCTGCGAGGAAAATGTAAAAACACTTGACATAGTCAGTGGGCATACTTGAAGACTGGCGTTAAATCAAATCATCTTTCGAACAATCTGTTCAAATTACCTACACAGTAGGTAGGAAGAGAAAGAATTTCATTCACAATTATTGCAAAATATTCTATTCCATAATTCCTTTCCATATCGAACTCCCGATCGGCGCTGTTCAACCCTCTTTTCTTTCCGATTTTGCCAACCTGTCAAACTAGCCAAATCTGACTTCTCTTGAATGGGCTTATTTCTCATTTTCAAAAAACATTTTCGTGAAATATGAAAAATCTAGCTTCTATGTTTTTAATGCAGATTCATACGAAATGAAAGCCATTTACAAAACATTTTAGGCTGTCTCTCATTATTACTAATTTTATGAAAATGAGTTATTACTGCAAACTATACTACCATATTATGAAGAGATTAAGTGTCTGACTTTGTTTGTTTGTAGGGGGTAATCTGCAAAAATACTGATCCGATCATGAAAATTTTCTCACTAACTGAAAGCTACGCTATTCAGGAGTGATATAGGTTATATTTCATTTGATTATGATTTCACGGTCGGTGCTTTCCTGAATTGTTATCAATCGTTCCACCCTTGGCAATATCTACACGGATGACTCGACGAGTACAGAATTCCCGACCATTTGTTGTGAATTTGGAGACCTGTCGAACCTCTCTTGTTCAGGGATCCTTTCTCAATAGAACAGATGAGCTTCGGAACTCCTTGCCGAAAGAGGTCTTTCCTGAGGCTTACAAACTTCAAAAATTCAAAGTGAATGTTAATTCGTATCTCATGTCCCTTGATTCTAGCGGTGTTCTTTGAACATTAGAGGGCTTCCCTTTCGTGTGAATCTGCATATTAAAAAAAATGATTGAATGAAAATTCAGTGATGAATTTATATATATTTATATATGGCGAGATATAATGCTTTACCAGTGTGCTGACTCAACGGTTCCGAACCTAGTCCGGTGTGGTTATAAAAGTCTTTCCCTTTATATTTTGAACGAGACTATTTCTCAGATAAATGCATCAATTTCGGAAGTTTCTCTTGGGGAAAATATTTGTGACACAACCCTCGTCACCAAGAGTTTCAACATTTTGGAAGGATCTCAATCACTTCAATTGGTTTGTTTTTATATACGGAACCTGTCTCGACTGTTGTGATAAATATAGAATTCAAAGAGTTAGAACACCTGCTGCCGTTTGATTAATGATTTTCTCAAATATATCAAAAGTATTTGAAGAACCAGAGTGTTTGAACATGGTGAATCTAAGGAAGCTCCACTTAGGGTTTTTTTTTCTTAAACTTATTACTATTCCTCACGAAAGTTACTCCTACGTAATGACATTCACTCTAGAACTATACGATAATCTAATAGATTTACCACATTATTGGACAACAATGTTCCAGAGATCCTTCCTATATAATGTCATCAAACTTTGCAATCTTTCGAATGAGCAGTTTAAATAATGAATACAAATCGAAAGAATATATATTAATGAAACAGTGAATCATACCCTGTCATCAAAAAATATCCGGGGGCTGTGAGAAGGGGGGATTCTGAGGAAGTGTTATGTGGGTGTTTACATGTGTATAATAACACTTATATCTATTATTAGATATATTTTGAAGATTTTATATTTTTTGAGTATGTGTAGCTTCGGCTGGACTTCGCCAATTATGATAAACAACTCTTCTGTAATGTAATGTATTCTATTATTATCACCTTTCAATTTTCAACTCAACTTCAAGCACTTAATAAAACTGCGCATGAATCAAAACCTGATGTTTCGATTCCCCGAAATGAATCACTGTTGAATAGAGCATCAAATGATCTTTGGTCATGAGGTATTACAAAAACCCTTTCTTCATTTGAAAATAATAAGGTCGCTCTCTCTTTCACTCTTTCTCTCTCTCTCCCTCTCTCTCTTTCGAACGGAAAGAGTATTTTTTGCATTGAAGTAAAGAGCACTTTGAATTGATTGTTCTATTGAAGTTATGAAATTCACCGTTCGAAGATTATCAAATACGAATTGAAATTTCTAATAAAACGAACCATTATAGGATAGGAACTTGAAAGACCTTTCCAACAGTGTTTCACAAACTCCCTCTCCTATTATTCAAACTACTGTTACAGAAATATTTTTTGCGAAATGCACCAAAAATGATATCTCTCGCGTAAATTTTGCTCAACCTTGGCATTTTCGTTCGAAATTTGAAGAAGGGTGAAGGACCGATGGAACCGTAATGGGTTTGATCCAAGATACAATCTGACTGGGTTTGTGAGAGGAGTATTCAATATACCAGTAATTCTACCGCGCAGTCAGTTGGATATTGTAGTTTCACTGGTCAAATCGTAGAGGGTTCGATAAGTAAGAATACTATATTGGCGGAGATCTTTTTATCAGTCCTTGATAATTACTCCAGCATGGAAGACGAAACGTCGAGCACTGAAACATCTCTTACATGGAACTATATATTATTATAAATAAGGCACAGAAATATTTGCCATCCAGAAAAAAAGCAGTGAGGATGATACTGTATTCTCTATGTGAGAAAAAATATAACTATCATTCCTACTTGTAGAGAGACTCATGACTTTCAAACCAGAAATAAATACAAACTTCAACTACCATCCAGTAGACTATCAGGATCGATTGGTGTCAAGCTTTATAACGATCCTAATGATAGTATCAAATCCGCTCCTAGCTTGCTTGCATTGCTTTGAGGCTAGTCTGAAAAACCATCTTGTGTCGAAAGCACACTACCCCGTTGATGAATTTCTCCAAAAATGAATTGTTCACCGATTGTTTTGAAAAACAATTGATCCTAATATGTTTATTTATTGTAACTAGTGCATATTTTTCAGTCACAAATACTTATTTTTTTTCTTCGGACATTCAACTTCTTCAGTTTTAATGTTATGCCTAATATTGTCTAGTGTGTTTTAAACTCATCTGAAATGTTACCTAAGTTAGTAGTTGCAATGAAGGAAACTGTATGTAATTGAACACTTCTCTAACTAATAAATTGATTGATTGCATGTTATGTGGCATTGAAAATACAGAAAATTCCGACAACTTTTTTTCTCTCGTGAATTTGTTCATCTCTTGGAGAATGAGTACTATATTGCATTCAGCAGTGAAATCCATATTCACTTCGATTCAGTTACAAACGATTGGATCGAAAGAACGGCTATTTTTCTAACTGGTTCGATTAATTCGGAATTTATTTTCAGTTATTTCCGATTGTGATATGTCGTGCGTTTTTGATTTGTAGCTGGAACGATTCAACAAGTTTATAGATGAATTGGTTATGAAGTTCAACATTGCTATCAATAGATCATTGCCGACATCTACCCTGGAAGATCATTTTGTTTCTCGTGTTGCTGGAAAATAACCGTTTCCCTGATGAATTCGTCACACTATTCAAAAAAGTTTTCAAATTCTTTCGGAATGAGTTTCATATTTCTGAGGATGTGATGAGACAGACTTTCTTACCTATTATGAATCAGATCCATTGATGCCAAACGTTATTGAATATTTTGAAGATATCCACTGTAACGGTTAAAATATCTTCATATTTTTCGATAAAAGGTGCTACACATACAAAACTTATGCAAAAACGTCACCAAATAATCGAATCGAAACCAAAATTTCCTTCAATTTTAGAGACCATCAAAACATTCTAACAAACTTTTTATTCCGACACTATCAATCATCTGCATGTCTTTAACTTTTCCCCTGCCACTTCATTACAAATTCTGGTGATGAGCCAGGATTTTTATCAATATATGCGTTGACAAAATAACCAATTACTATCAACAGGAACTAAAACAGTCAATCGCAGGATGCTGTGATAACTGATACCTTATTATCAGTAGAGACTATAATTCAGAGGGAAAGAGAGAGAAACTACAATTTGTTTTCAATGTTCGAACGAAATTAATGATAAGCCTATCATTCGAAACCAACGCATTAGGTATGGAGGATATTCATCATATTATTGGTAATCTATTGAAATCGAAAAATTAATCGTTGATATTGCAACAGCTACAAACAAGTCTAGAAACGGAACATGACCAAACTTAATGAAAACTATATTTAAATTCATGAAACCAAATTGTAATGTAAATGAAATGTAAAGCTAGGTGCGAGGGTAATGTAATTTTCAGAACATGTTGGTTTATGAACGTAGAGCAAGATATTTTCTGTATACCTATTATTCATCTTCAAGACTGAAAATGAAAATATATGAAGGTTTAATATTCATTTAATATATCTCTTACGGAGAGTACAATTCTGAGTAAGGAAGTTTGAATAGGAGTATTGTTGCGAAAGTTTGTATAGAGATTTTGGTTGTGAAGTAAGCGGGATTGAGCATTGAAAGTGTTCTATCCTGTTTTGTACTTCTGTACTGATAATTGAGTGAGATTTCAGAAGCATTATTCTTCCACTTAATGAAATCAACTCCACTTCACTGATTCACGAGAAATTCGATAAATTTGTTGAGGAAAAATTGGGTTGACCGGAGCAGATAGAAAAAACTAATTTTTCATTTGACACATATGGCAGAAATTATATAGGGGGAATCCGATATCAATTGAAGAGGTACAGTGTTATTTTGCATCGTGAAGTGTTGGAGTCTGATTCGAATTTGACCAGTTTTGCAACCAAACTCTTATTTACACCAATCTCTCTGCATGATACAGGATGTTATGCAATTCAATTGAGGATGTGGATGAGCCGTGTTTTTCGACTGAGCAACTCATTTTACTTGTTGTTTTCATATTCCAGATGTATAGTCCAAAGTATATAGATACGATTATTATTGACTAAAAGTGAATATTGGCAAAACCCCGATTTTAGGTTGGGCTAGTATAGATATGTCGTAAGTAGAAACATTGTGGTGAAGTAATAAGAATTAATAATGAAATCACAATATTTCAAAATGAATATCAGTTCAATATTTCAACAAATTGATACTGCTTATGGTTAGGTGCAATATTGATACAATAGCCGTTCAATAGCTTGGCACAAATACCAAAGTTAGGGTATCAGGTTATTGTGAATAATATCGCTTTCATAAAATGGATACCTTGATATTGTTCGAGTATTGTTCCAAACTCAATTTTCAATATTGTCTCATATTGTGAAGAGTAAATAACAATATTCAAATATCAGTCCCCCTAGGAATAAAATTTTTTCGAACATTTAGATCACACGTCCGTTTCTGATTTTCAGGGGGGGGTGGGCAAGTTTTCGTTGGGAACGCCTTGTATAGAGTATGAAAATATGGTGTTTTTTCTAACACAATTTGAAACAAACATTTCCATACTATGTTTCTCCTTATTGAATCAATTGTTATCCTGGACTAATGGCAGTACATCTGAATAAAAGTTGAGATTGATTTAGATAGATGTTGAGTGATTGGATTCTTTCATATATTTCATATAATCTCACATTCACCACCTAAATCATGAAATAAATCATTATTATGAGTGAAAAAATTGATCGTGTTTTGCATTTTGATTGAAGTTATATTGGAAATTCTGGAGGATAGATACAATCTGGATTGAAACATTTCGAAATTATTAGAAATCGTATACTTTTTTCACATGGCAAACATCCACTAACCTCGTGATCTATGATGAATCAGGTTCCGACAACTAGGATTTTTCGGTAGACATCTTTTGAAATGAACTGATATTGGGAAATTGAAAATCAAAAGTTTGGTAGAATTATTTCGGCATTCTCGATGAAAGGCACTGTTGCTAACATAACAAAACTGTTGAAATTCTCGAATTATGAGAATATTGGTATATATAGAAAGTAAGGTTAGACTAGTATTGCTTTCTTCCATATAATACTAGCTCATTATCGTGATTTTATTGCACAGTTACCAAATACATAATAGTGTACTTCATACTCCTCACGTGGTCATGAAGTTCACTTTAACGCCCGTATAGAAGTGATAGATTTTACTTATTTGGCAGGTTGTTGATTCAAATCAAGTCACTTGAAATTTACAGAAACACGACAGCCATACAATGGTTAACCTATAGTGATACTTTATTTTTCAGATAGGAAAGAATTGGTTGACTTCGAATATTTTGAAGTGATTTTGAATTAAATTACATTTCATCTCGATACTGAAATGATTTGGTTGGGATTAGATAATAACATTATTGAGGAATTTTCTTTGATTTTTTCTCCTCTGAATAACTACATGAAAATACAAATTCTATAAAAGCAGTAACATAAAATTATAAGCACCCACTTTTTTATATGTATGTCTCCCACAGTGGTCAAATCATACACAAGAAAAAATATGGAATATATCCAAATCAACTAGAAATTTTCTTCCATTCAGTTTGTATCATGTGTCTTGAAACAAATAGACATTTATAGGGTACTTCTATGCGAAGTAAAAGTACCTAAGAGAGTTAGTTATTTTTATCTGAGTTCCACTCACTGAGTACGAACATACCAAAAAGAGTGTTTGAAAATGGAGTATGATGTTACATATTCCTCAGAAAATGTTTTTTTAGGGGTATGTTGAAAATAATCCTGTCGAAACTGTAGAAACCCTCAAATTCAAAATGAAATATTTCTGTTCGTTTGTGATGATTCCATTCCAAACTAATTCCGTACGACACTCCCCTTGTGGATTTCTGAACAGAAAATTCTCATTTCATATATTATATCGACAGAAATCCGATGGCTTTCTGACTGGACTACATTGAAATGCATTCCCAGCGATACTTTCGCAATCCCTTACCTCCCAAATCAGCCTGAAGTCATGCTGTTCGACCCGCAAAAGCTCACAAGTGGTCTGGGTAACGACCGTACTGTCTCTCGGCAAATCCTGCAGGATAGACTCTCCGAACGTGGCTCCTATTCCCAACGTACAAAGGGCTACGGGATTCTACAACAAAACAGAAATCGAAATAAGGGAGCATTCTCGAACTTATTTTCAGGTGTAATACCCAAGGACATTGATAACACAACCCAACGAAATAATATTATTTTATGGTGACCCTGAATTATTATAAACTGATTCTGAATGTTTTTGATGTGCTGATTTCCAAAATGTTCGGCATTTTCTTGTTGCAGCTGTAGTTCTTCAGATACAGGCCAATCAATTTCAGTTCTGATAACAGGTGAAAATAATGAAATACTGATATCTTTACAGGTCAAAACCAAAATTACTTACTTGAAATTGGCATGTATTCAACCCATTTTAGGTACTTGTTATTGCAAATGATCTTGAAAACCGACCTTTCTATACCTTCTGTATATTTCTGCCCTTAAAGGATTCAGTTTTTACTCTTTATCCTTTGTAGGTGAGGTTGCTTTATTATTTTGTGTACGTTTTCCGAATATTAAATTAAAGGCACAAGTGGAAGTTGTTTAAATCAACCAGGCGTATTTTTGTTATATATGTGGTGAATGCACTTTCAAAGAGAGTAGGAAACTGACTTCGAGAAGACAGCTTATCTGGCTTGTTTTGGCGTCCACTTGGGAGACCAGGATAAATCGTGGGCTGCACATTTGGTATGTGAAACATGCGTTGAGCATTCGCGGCAATGGTCAAGAGGAAAGAGGACGTCTCTAAAGTTTGGAGGGAACCAAGAAACCATCACGATTATTGTTATTTTTGTCAATACCAAGGGTATCAATCGAAACAATAGACAAAAATGGACATATCTTGATATAGACTCAGCAAGAAGGCCTATATCTCATTCTGAAGAAATACCCATTCCAATAATCAGTAGTCTACCTCAGAAGATGATCAAGATACATCAACTTCTGATGAAGTACAGGATTTGCAATCAGGAAAGGACAGTGATTTTGGAACAGATACAGCAAATTTTCAACGCTTCAATCAACAAGAATGTAAAGACTTTATCAGAGACCTGAACGTCTCCAAGGAGTCTGCTGAATTACTTTCTTCTAGATTAATCTAGAGGATAATTTACTTTATCCAGGTACTGATGTTACCATTTATCGTGAAAGAGATAGGAAATATTCCCAAGTGATGAATGTTATTTATGCATATCCCTGCTTTTTAATCTCTATATGTAAGAAAGATAATTACCTTATTTATATTTTCTTTAATTTTAGTGCCGTAGTAGGAGTAAATGATAAAATGGTAGTATTATGAAATGTTTATGAATTAAAAAATAATATGTTAATTCAAAAAAGCGCCAATATTACGTATCTGAAGAATTATATCTGATATACCAAATCTGGCCGTTATTTTCTGCGCTCAAAAGCTACCTGAAAACAACTGAAAAGTTGGAGGATCCAAATTGGCTGTTGGGTTGTGAGAGAAATAATTTCATCACAATTTTCGAGAGCACGTAATTTGGCAGCGTGTTACCTAAAACAACGTGCTTGAGGAAGTTGTGATAAAATTATGGCTATTTAACAGTGTCCGAGGGATGTTCGGTGACAATTTTTTTCTAACAAGACAGTGACTCATTGAATAGGAATTAAACTGATGAAATGTTAAAGACTTCGTGGCAACATCATGACATAAGCGACACATGACTAGAAATAGACAAAGGGTCTCCTCGGTTAAGATGGTCGAAATGCCCTTAATCACGAAATTTCGATTTGACCCTCGAATGATGTTACCCAGGTCTGAAAAACATCCACTATATATTTTTTTTCCTCCTCCCCCTATCTTCCCCCCTCTGAGGGTGAAAAAATGGCATTTTTCATGTTTTATTTTTTTTCTCTCACTCCAGGACTCGAAAAATATTGAAAAAATTCAAGTATATAAAAGACAGTCTGTTTTTCGAAATAAAATTTTTTGGGCCCCTGGGCCCCCCATGAAGGCCCTCAGAAAAAATTTTGAAATTTTAAATTGGAAAAAAATGGCAGAAAACCCAGGTGTCCCGGGTGATATTATTTCATCATTTCAATGGGGCTGATATGTACTATAACAACTAGTATCGTTCATTTCGTTATCAGTGGTGGCACTTGAGAAAAAGGCATTTTTTGTTAATTTTTTATGAAAAATTGGCTGTAACTTTTTTGTCATTGATTTTATTGAAAAATTTCAGAAGACAAAAAATGTTTAAAATGCAATTTTACATAGGCTACACTCAAATTCAATTGACTTATTCTGAAATGTTGAGCTATTATACTAGTTGAAAGATTTTCACTTGGAGATTTTTCACATTAAATATAGCCAACAACTGTTTTTTATTAATTTTCACAGAAATCTGATACACACACACACGAAAGCGTACCTTTTATTGTCATTTATTATTTTTTTGGCCCCCTTGTGAGAATGAACATTTTGTATTTTTTACGATTTATTATTTTTTCTCATAATCTATAATCTTGAAAAAATAATATCGATGGAAAATAGTATGATCTCCAAAATAAAATTTTCAGGCTATCTGGACCACTATTCAATTCACTTATTCTAAAATGTTGAGCTATCATACAAGTTGAAAGATTTTCACTCTGAGATTTTTCACATTAAATATAGCCTATAACTGTTCTTTATCAATTTTCCCAGATACCCAATACACACACTCACGAAAAAGTACCGCGTGTTTGTTACTTTTTCTTTTCTTTTTCTCCCCCCTCTTTCCCCTTCTGAGAGTTAAAATTTAATATTTTTTACGTTTTATCATTTCACACACACATTCGACATAGAGGATTACAAAAATCCTCCATAACTAATAATGGAATGGTTATCGCCCGGGACATTCCATGCGATTTTTCTCGAATGAAAATTCAATAATTTTTTTCAAATGCCTCAATGGGTGGCCCGGAGGGTCCTGAGAATTTCATATTGAACACCATACTATTTTCCATATATATTCCATATGTTATTTTTTCAATATTATAGATTATGAGAAAAATAATGAAAGAAATCATCTCTCGAACAATTTGTTCACCCACCGACTTTGTCGAATGTGTGTGTGAAATGATAAAACGTAAAAAATACTAAATTTCAACTCTCAGAAGGGGAAAGAGGGGGAAGAGAAAGAAAAGAAAAAGTAACGAACACGCGGTACGCTTTCGTGTGTGTGTGTGTGTGTATTGGGTATCTGTGAAAATTGATAAAGAACAGTTATAGGCTATATTTAATGTGAAAAATCTCTGAGTGAAAATCTTTCAACTTGTATAATAGCTCAACATTTTAGAATGAGTGAATTGAATAGTGGTCCAGATAGCCTGAAAATTGTATTTTGAAAATCATACTATTTTCCATTGATATTATATTTTCAAGATTATAGATTATGAGAAAAAATAATGAGTCGTAAAAAATACAAAATGTTCATTCTCACAATGGGGGCGAAAAAATAATAAATGACAATAAAAGGTACGCTTTCGTGTGTGTGTATCAGATTTCTGTAAAAATTGATAAAAAACAGTTGTTGGCTATATTTAATGTGAAAAATCTCCAAGTGAAAATCTTTCAACTTGTATAATAGCTCAACATTTCAGAATAAGTCAATTGAATTTGAGTGTACCCTATGTAAAATTGCATTTTAAACATTTCTTGTCCCCTGAAATTTTTCAATAAAATCAATGACAAAAAAGTTACAGCCAATTTTTCATAAAAAATTCACAAAAACTGCCTTTTTCTCAAGTGCCACCACTGATAACGAAATGAACGATACTAGTTGTTATAGTACATATCAGCCCCATTGAAATGATGAAATAATATCACCCGGGACACCTGGATTTTCTGCCATTTTTTTCCAATTTGAAATTTAAAATTTTTTTTGGAAGGCCTTCATGGGGGGCCCGAGGGCCCAAAAAATTTTATTTCGAAGAACAGACTGTCTTTTATGTACTTGAATTTTTTCAATATTTTTCGAGTCCTGGTGTGAGAGAAAAAAAATAAAACATGAAAAATGCCATTTTTTCACCCTCAGAGGGGGGAAGATAGGGGGAGGAGGAAAAAAAATATATGATGAATGTTTTTCAGACCTGGGTAACATCATTCGAGGGTCAAATCGAAATTTCGTGATTAAGGGCATTTCGACCATCTTAACCGAGGAGACCCTTTGATAGGACGATTCATCAACCAAAATATTTTCGTGGAAATTGATTAGGATGCAAAAATACGCATCTTTTGCATCATTGTGCATGGAATAGACTTACATACAAGAGTGAATATGGCCACTATCCATTCGAGTTGTAAAGTTGATTTTTTGTTAAAGCAGGTAAATATTTCAGAACTCTCCATGCAGCTTTGCCAAAAAAAAAGTTAATTGTGTTTTCGACAGAGATATGTCTTTATATCATTGTAATAATCGTCGATTTCGTAGAAAAAATTCGCGTATCTAAGTAGAAACTACCTGTCACCACTATAGTTGTTACATTAACATATAACAAAATCATTATATATCACAATTACTACACCCCATCCCTCTAAAATATTTTGACTATTGTTTCATCACTATGGCCTCCACCAAATTCATTTTATTCTCCATGGTGGTCGACTCGTTTTATATTACAATGCAAGCCCCTCCACCAACTCATAGCGGGATCGTGACAAACCGTTAGAAAAGCTCCTTATGCATTCGTGAAAATTTTACGCGTTTTCGACAACTATTGTTGATTTGAGAAACTTCAGATAATTTTTTCAAATTTTTCTCTCTATCGGTCGATATAAATACGGTAGTTGGTTATCAAACAGATAATTTCTTATGATATAAGTTGAGATAAGGATCAAATTTTTGCAGAAACCCAAAGCTTTTATTCAACGTTCCGAAATGTATCAATTTCATCATCATAATACGAAAATTAGTTTTGCGGGGTTGAAAATATGGTGTATATGAAAAACAGATTCAGTGCAGGTAATAATTACAGAATAGACTGGTCCGATTTTTAAATGTACCTACTGTTGAGAAACAGATTCCAGACAATCATCAATAGGGACAATAATTTCTCGTCAAGCTCTTCAGCTTCTTGCTGAGGTTCAGCTGGTGTTCAAAAAAAACAGCCCTAGGAGACGATAAACAAAGTATAAGGCAGGGGTTTACCCAAGGGAAAAATGGAAGAATTTCCCTCGGAACGATGCATTAAATTATTTTCAGTCAGATGAAAAATATATTCCATTGAAATAGCCGCTAAAATAAATTCCTGGGTACGCTATCCTCATAAGGAACATATTCGATTAATATATGGAAAGGATCCACTCCAATAATCATTCAAAAGGTTTTGTTGTCCTTTTTCTGAATATCTTTTCTGTCCATTTTTCCTGTTTTTCAAGTGTTCTCATGAATCTGACGTATTGAAGAAATGAAATATTCATAACGTCAACAAATCTCTAGAAAAATATTTGATGGCTGGTTCTTGGGTATCGAATGAATGAATGTCAATGAAATGTCAATTGAAACTGATGAGGGACTTGTCACGAAATGAATATTTCGGAATTTAGTGAAAGTATTCAGTAATCTAGCTTCTTTCCCACTGAAGAGGTCAAGAGATAAATTTCTCCGAGCGAAACGAGCTTTTGTATGGGTTGGAATGAAATGTTATCCTGGTGAGTGAGATTTTTTCTACCAAAAGCTCTTTATTTTGCTTTGTGTAGATATTTCTTTCTTTGCTATCTATTTGATTCAATTTTCGTATGTTTGGCATACAAATTGACCAAGAAAAAGTGATTTCTATGCAAGCCAGTGCCTGTCGTCGCCATACAGGCAGGGGTGTGGGTGGTTCGGATGGACTTTTTCTTTTTTTTTTATGAATGAATCAAACTTCTTTGAAGAACGATTTCGGGAAGCTCTGTAATGTTCAAAGAACACTTCGAATTTCTGAAGTTTGTATGCCTTAGGAAAAACCTCTCTCGGCAAGGAATTCCAAAGCTCTGCTTCTCTATTGAAAAATGATCCCTGAGCAAGAGAGGTTCGATAGGTCTCCAAGTTCACAACAAAGGGGTGGGAATTCTGTACTCGTCGAGTCATCCGTGTAGATATTGCCAAGCGTGGAAAAATTGATAAAAATTCAGAAGAGCACCGACCGTGAAGATATCTATAGAAAAGAGACAAGTCTCCGACCCTTCTACGATGTTCCAATGAAGTGAGCGAGTCTGTGAACGAAGAATCACCAACAAGACGGATTGCATTTCTCTGAATAGAATCGATTTGTTAATGCCTTGACCGTTCAGCTACCATATCTTCCATTACATATCTTTTAAATACAACAAAATGAAGATATCATGCACAGTTTATTTTGGTTTGTTGAGTATTGGGTTTTCAAGATAAGCGATACGCCCTCTGGTAAAAAAATTCAAACAATGTATTGTCAAAGTGGTGTTTATTAGTTGTTGGCCTGGTCAAAGTGACTTTTGGAATGCAATTAAATTATTGATAATGTTTGTCACGCACAATTCATAGTTAATGTCCACATAAAAGTGAAAAAACCCTAAAAACTGTAATAGTCGGTCAAAAAATTTCACGGTTTGGAATTTTCAAACAACGTAAAAGTCCTAACCTTAATTAGCAATAGTTGTCAAAGTGGTGCAGACCAATTGGAATTATCTTGAATGTGGCGCTATGATCTTAATTTGATATCCCAATATCTGACCCACAGAATTGAGAGAACGCATCGTGTCCTGCGGTTTAACCCCAAAATTAATAAACAATATCGGGCATCGCTGCTATTGAGTCTAACAAAAATTGGATTTTCATTTGAATAGTTGGGGGGGGGGGAATAAACAATTGCAGTGGACCTCTGAAGTAAAATTGTTGCAAAAAACAATCGATGAACGAACCTTCTCAACGTCTCACCATTCAGTGTTTAGAAAAGAAGCCAACTCAGATAGCAGATACCTACTAAAAATATACCGACCTGATAACAATTTTGCAAGGCGTAACGAAGGATATCAAGCAAGTGACAAGATAAAAACAATAGGAAGGAACATGAGTTACTATGTCCCATACTAAATTAAGACACTACGTGTAATCACAATCATCATAGTAGTAGTAGATGTGATTCAAACGCCATCGCCTTTTCTCGAAGTCCTTCAGCAAGTAAAGCTTGTTACTAACTCCGTACGCCATACCTCAGGAGCAGCATGGTTATTCGCGGACCCGTCTACTATGAAACGTGGCAGGAGTCATTCACCAACACGACAAAGAAATTCTTTTAGAGAAAAATCTCTGCCCCGTTGGTGAAGCGAAACCAGTCAGTCGACAGGCGGGTGCGTAACGACAGCACCAACCCACTTGCTCAATCATCATAATAGTTGGGATATTGAAGATATAAGTTTTGTCAATGTTGTGGGATTCATGGAACTATTTTGATACTCTAATACCAAATACTCAAATGAGACATTGTTTTGTTATTGTAATGAATATATGAAAGATTCTTTGGATGACTCTGGATGATTCTGTAGTACTTCCCACTTCAATGATAAACATTATTCATGAAAATAAAGTCGTTTTGATAATTCTGTCAATGTTGAAGAGTGTTTCTTTATTTGTCAAAAAATACGTTTACCATTGTTTAAAGAGATATGGTTAGTCAATGCCTGTGTGAAATGAATTTGAAGTGTTCTTGTTACGCCAGCTACAGTATAATGTCGATATTTCCATTTACTTGACAATGCACGACAAAGTTTCTTACTCAGAAGGGAGAAATAGGTGCAGAGTCCTGTCTGTCAGTTTGACTAAAATGTCGAGGGGAAAAATAATGAAGCTTCAAAATAGAGTTGACGATAAAAGTTTATGAAGGAAATGAAAGTTTATGCATCGAAATAATCTTCAGAACATGAATGATCTACGAGATTGACCAAAAATTGACTCGATTGCCATCCTTTAGTATTACATATAAGTAATCGAAAAAATGTTTCATTCAGGCTACGAAGTCCGTAAAAAAAACGAAAGAAACGTTATGACTTGGAAACAAAATCACTATTGCCATCTCTCCGTAGTATCCAACCCTTTAAATGATATTTTCATAAGGTTGACTTACTAGATTTTACTTACTTACCATAACACTATCATATCGTATCATGTCTTAAATGTGTTATATTTATATTAGTATTGAAAAATTTTCAAATTATGAGGTACTTCTACGAGTACCATTGGCGGATGTCCCTGGCAACAGGTATAATGTTAGAGCAACATTCAAAACAACAAATACTTAACGTTCAATACTGACACATACCAAACCAAATAACTCAGAGGAAAACACAAAAAAATGTGTTTATCAAATTCCTTGTTCGTGCGGTCAAAAATATATCGGTGAAACGTCTCGACCGCTGGAAGTGCGAAAGAGTGAATACAAGATGTACATCAGGAACAGACAGATAGGTGGTTCTAAATTATCAGAATATTTTTATCGCCGATGGATATCACACAGAAGAATGGGATGATACTGAAATGATGGCAAGCGAGAGCAATGGCAGAAAACGAAGATTAAGGAATCTGCTTTCATCATGCTGTCTGGGGAAGATTGCATGTCTATGAGTTCGCTTGATATGGATCGCGGATGGCTGCTCCTCCTGAAGAACAAAATGTTATGTGAAATATGAAATCTTTGACAGTTGTCAATAACGAAAATTGACAAAAACAAACATTCGCATTTGAAAAGGAATTTGCTTAACGTTTTGAGAACGGAAGCGGATTCAGTTTCCGAAACGTAAGCGATATGTTTTTTCATATACAGGGTGTTTATTAAACATGCGGCAAAAAATTAAAGGACTATTTCTTGGACTATTCTTAGGATAATTTGTCCTTTGATAATTTTCAATTGGGCGTTTTGTTTCGAAAATACGGGGCAAAAAGTAATTTCGACAATAACAATTTTGGTAATTTTGAAATTATTAACGTATTTTTTCAGATTTTGTTGGGTTAGAAACTCAGAAAACTACGGAGAAAGTGTTGTCCTAATTATCTTCATTCAGTTTTTTGACCTACCTTATTTTCCTTTGTATCGAAATCCGGTGAATGAACACAAGGGTCCCGTAACGATGACGACCTGATTAATATTCAGAGTCTGTTTTGTAGTTAAATGAGTTCGTACACAAAGTAGGGTCTCTATTTATTCGAGGGCCAGGGTGTGTTTATCTATGCCCATTTCATTAGGTTCTCAATATTGTTGCTCTTGAATGCTCACCCAGACGATGGATCGTGTTTTTCGTCAATGAAAAAGTGATAAAAGACGTGAATACATTATGCGGTAGTTGGGATAAATGGTGTGTCTGGGGGTTTTTTCATTCAAGTGAGATTGATGCTGTGCATTCACAGCGGGACTAATTTTAACAGGAAATGAGGACTGATTCTCCGATTGAGGGAACTGTTATGTGAAGAAAATAGATACAGGGTGATCGATAGATAATGAATTGTGAGAATTCGATGCATTTTAATAGCTTGAAATAATTGCTTAGACGTGATGCTATAAAATGTTGCATCTTTTCCTGAAAACGATCTCACAATCACTTCAATCTCAATATTTCACAAGGTAGTTTGTTGTTCTTTTTTGATTGAGCCCTTATTTCTCTTTACTTCAAAATGAGCATCTTTACTCTGTGGATTTCTGAATTTGGATTCAATGGAATACAATAATTATCATGTAATGAATATGTGTGGTATGTGAGGAATGTCCGTATGGTGCAGGAAATTGAATGATATTCTCGAACTGTGACAAACCCGGTGAAAGTTTTTTCTATGCAATACCACGATACGATAAAAACAGTATCACGAAAGCACATTTCGAGTACTTTCAGTGAATATAGATTGCGAAATAATGATCATCATAGTCCTCACCTCCAGAACACATTTTTCCGAATTTGAATATGTTCATTTTTGTCGGAGTTTCTCCCGATTCCCTGTATTCTTTCAAAACAACCATTTCATGAATTCAGTTCCATAATTTGTATGGTACAAAAAAATCTTTTCATTTCCAAGTAACCACCATATGTATACAAACAGGACGTTACAAAAATATTTTCTTACAAAGACTACACAAACGAAGTTATTTGAAGAACTGGACGGAGAATTTCCTTTGTAAAGTTACTCCCGACAAAATGATGCAGCATTGAGTGAGACCAGGAAAAACATGCTTGAGTTTGCACCCTAATAATTCGGTTTTGCGATCTGATTTCAGGGGAGAGAATTAAGTGAGCCGTCTCATTATTACTTCTGTTATCAGACATTCCTTCTTTCACTAAATAAGATTTCTGTTAGGTTGAAATATTCAGTTCTGAGTCACCTTTGAGTTGAGATAATATGAAGCGGAATGTTTTCGTTTTATTGCCTGGTGTGGGGGTCACTGGGAATGAAGAGGTGAGTTTGTTTGGGTTGCTTTTAGTTTTTAAACAAGCGTATACTCTAACTCCATTTTTCATAGTCTCCACATGTATTTCTGAATTTAAAACAAATTCTAAAGGTATTGATTTCACGATGTTCCAGTGTAGTAATGGAATAGAATAAGGGAGGTCAGAATTTGCATCTCACACACGACCTAGGTTCGTCAATTGAGTTGGTTTCAATTTCCATGAGCAGGTAATTGATAGCTGTCAGAAAGAGTTTGAAATATATTTTTCAAATCCATTTCGAATCAACCTCAACTTCACCAACACACTTGATTCGATCTTTTCAAGTGTTATAATAATAATAATAATAATAATAATAATAATAATAATAAATGGCCTTTATTTTATTTGGCGGAGTTTAGCATAGCTATTCTTCCACTCAACCAAGCATAAATGAATAATACAGTAGGGTATTTATTATAATAATAATGAGTTGTATAAGTTATTAGGAAGAGGGTAACGGAAAATATTTTATTGAACTTTTTTTTTTGTTTTCGATTTCAGGATCACTGTTCCTACAGAAATATTTTTTTCAATTTACATTTGAAAAATGATGAAGAGGACTGTTTTAAATGTTCTTCGATATTATTATAGATGGTGACGGCTTGATAAGAGAAGGATCGCTCGAATTGTTTCGTTTTATGCTGTGGGATAGTGAATTCACTCTGGTTTCTGAGATATCTGTTGTGTTTGTTTTGGTGAGGATCAGTTCACTTAAGAAGAGACGATTCAGTTTTTACCAACGCTTCGACAGTTCATTCTCTGGTTTCCATTAATTAATTTTTCCTTGTGAAGAATGTTTAATCCTACAAACAGTCGATACAACAAAGTAACGACGAACTAATATAAGGCAAATACCATAAAACTCAAACGACCACGTACAAATTGCAATATGATATATTCGAATGAAATGATTTATTCAAGAACATGCCCACACGTAGTTGAAGATGAAAACAGGAATGAATATCATCTTTAAAGTGAGTTAGAGTTACGCTGGAAAGGTTTTAAACTAGTATTGTCAGATTGTTAAGTTGTTTAGCCGCATAAAATCAATTCCAACACTATATTTTATCAAGTGAGAAACAAACCGCTAAAACTGAATAGTTCAGTGGAGAGGTGAAACCTCATGAATAATTGCTTGTTTCTGACAATTCTGAATGATTATTTCACGTGGTTTTACATTGTCGTCATGTCGTCTCATGTGTTTGATTTCGTTAGTACTCAGAAACAAACATTCAGGGAAGCATCAGTGTCAATAGAATCAACGATGACTTGGCGAAAACAATACAATGGGGTAGCATCAACTTGGTGGAACTTAATGGAACCTTCATTTTCACAAAATATAGTTCGAGGATATAATTTTGATCCTACCACATTTACTGAAAAGGTATTGGGAAAGAAATAGTTTATGAATTATAAGAATTTGAAAAAAAAAACAGAGAACAAACACGCGTAAGAAAGACAAGACCCCGAAGCTGGATAAATGAGAGAAAGACAAATGAGCACAAAGAACAAATGTTCAATTATAATTTTTTTCAGGAATTTTCCACTTCATATTGGGTGAATAATATCAGGAATGAATATCCCTGCTGCCTAAGGAAACCCAATGAGCCAAAGATGATTAGTTGTGCCTTATGCTTTTGCCTAATCACGGCTAAGTATATCATTATTATTATCCTATGTCTTATATTACTGGAACCTATGTATGAAGCTCCCGATACATTCAAAGGGGCGCACTGGGGTCATTGAAAAGATGTGTTTGATATGAGTAAGTTTATAGACTTACTTTTGAGAAAGAAGTAAGGCCCTCAAGTTGGCGTATCCGGTAGTCAATACTGAGCCGAATACCTTGACGTATTTGGGCCAACCAAGCGTAAATATTCCGAGGTTAATGGAGCATTTCGTACAAATAATAAGTAGGGGATATATATTAAAAATAATGAAGACAAAACTGAAACGTCAGAGATCAGGAGTTTATGAATTGGCATAGGGGCCATGTCCGATGTTTAGATAGGCTAAACGGGAAGATTATTCAACAAACGCATAAGAGATCATAGAGCTAGTTTTCGGATTCAAAGAACACCGCGTGAATCAAGGGACAGGAGGTACGAATCAACATTCACTTTGAATTCCTGAAGTTTGTAAGCCTCAAGAAAAACCTCTCTCGGCAAGGTGTTCCAAAGCTCAGCTGTTCTATTGAAAAAAGATTTTTGAGTAAGAGAGGTTCAATAGGTCTCCAAGTTCACAACCAAGGGGTGGGGATTCTTTACTCGTCGAGTCATCTGTGTAGATATTGCCAAGCGTGGAACGATTGATAACAATTCAGAAGAGCATCGACCGTGAAAGTATCTTCGACCCTTCTACGATGCTCCAATGAAGTGAGCGAGTCTGTGAGCGAAGAATAAACAACAAGACGGATTGCCTTCCTCTAAATATAATTGATTTTTTCAGTGATCAACGTTGTATTTCTTGAATCATTATTGATGCTTTGACCGTTCAGCTACCATATCTTCCATTACATATATTTCAAATCCAACAAATGAAGGTAATTTTGGTTTGTTTTGAGATTTCAAGATAAGCAATACGCTCTCTGGTAAAAAGTTTCAAATAATGTATTGTCAAAGTGGTGTTAATTAGTTGTTGTCAGGGTCAAAGTGACTTTTGGTATACGATTAATATTATCAATAATGTTTATAACGCACAATTTTTGCTTGGTGTCCCCATATAAGTGATAAAACACCAAAAACTCAGAAACAGTCGCTCACGAGGAGTTTATGAATTGGCATAGGGGCTATGTCTAATGTTTAGATAGGCTAAACGGGAAGATTATTCAACAATTGCATAAGAGATCATAGAGCTAGTTTTCGGAATGGAAGAATAAATTCTAATTATGCTTCCCATCTCATTACAGAAGGTCATGAGTTCAACTATGATGTTAAAATACGTGCGTAATTAACCAGTAGGTAGTTGTTGTTCCAAACCCAACTGGAACTAATGAATTACGGGTGGAATATTGGACCCTCGTTACAGAGAAAGTCGGACCTTTTATTACTATGGATATTCTACCTACCGGTATTCGAATAGGATAGTAAATTTTTGTCCTGCTTAAGGAAGCTATTGTATAGGGAAACTTGTTGCGGTTTTGTAAACCCATTGTCAGATCTAAACCCAACGTTGTAACCTATTGACAACAAAAATAGGTATTTTTTTCCCCTAGTGGATATAATACAGTGAAAGCCCTAGGGAGAAATTCACAACAGAAATTGACCATACCTAAAAACGATTTTAGTTCTTTAATGACGGATGGTTGTTTTGCATTTCAAATGTTTTTTACTCTCTCATCTGAGGTGTGCAAACCATCTTTGTCAATTTTGTGTCCCATGTATGTTACCGTTTCTTGAAGAAAAACACACTTTTCTTTCTTCAGTTTGAAACCAAATTCATATGAAAGACATAAAACCATTTTCAACCTTGCTAGATGCTTTTCATTTGTCCTACCGGTTATAACAATGTCATCTTAAAAGAAAACTACCTCCGGAATAATGAATATTTGTTCACAATGAATTCCGAACCAAAAGTCTTTTATATGAAATAGTCCTTTGTGGGTGGATATTGCAACTAATTTGCTGCTATCTTCATTCAACAAAATTTGCTGATATGCTTCTGAGAGATCAATTTTGGAAAAAGCTTTTCCAGCCTATATTCGATACGTAGTAATAGGTATTGCTGGACCTCAAACTGGGGATTCAATGTGATTTTGAAATTCCGACAAATGCGCATACCGTCGTTACGTTTCATAATAGAGACTATGGGGGTTGCCCAGTCTGAGAATTCAATCGGAACCAAAGCATCATTTTTCACAAGGCGATCTCATTCCTGCTCATTTATTGTTTTCAAGAAAAAAGTTACGGGACGAGATTTGAAAAATTTAGGGGTATCATTAGGTTTCAATTCTAAAAAAACTTGAAATTTATCAAATGATCCCATCTCTCCATAAAATATTTGTTCATATTTTTTAGTAAATATTTCAAGTTGCAAGAAGCACAAACATCGCACTTACTCTGAAACTGGCTTTGTGGTCGGATTACCTGTGATCGTCCTCTGCTCTGTTTACTTCCATGACTTGATACCCATTGATTTTCCTATGTACCTTTTTGTTAAATCGGAAATCTACTATCTCGTTGATGCCGTTGTCCTCGGGGGGGGGGGGGGGGTGATTCGTCCTGATTCAAAACCGTTCTTCCAGACCTTTCGGATAACACTGACTATTTAGATTAAGCTATTTTGACCACTTGTTCCATGTCAATGTTTCACTTATTGCATCCTCCTCAAACAGTCGATCCTGGAGGCAAAGGGTCTCCAATTTCAACGACAAAGGAGTCTCTCATGACTTTCAAGAACTCGCCACTGAAAGCAAAATTTGCGGCGAGGCTGTTGACTCTCGCCTCCCATTCGTAAACTCTTTCATACGTAGATTTCTTGGCCTCGTAGAAATTCATTCTTTCAGAGAATTATGATTTCACTGGAGGAAAATACTTTACTAGAAGCGTAACTATATCCTTGTAGGTTTTTGAGTTGATATCGGATGAAACACAAAGGTTTCCTAACAAGACATAACATGTGAGAGTGTTCAGCAGAATTGCTTTCTTTCGAGACTTTTTCGTTATACTATTGGCGACAAAAAACTGATCTAATCTTTCTCTAAACACTGCATAATCTGAGGTTTTTGGATCGAAATAACCCAGTACTCCTAGAATACCCATTGTTGACGTTATTGCTTCAGCCATCAAGTATTCTATCTAATTGGAACGAATCAAAAACAATCACTTCCGCTGATTCCTTTGAATCCTCGTCGCCAATTTTATACAGTGCATTTCTTCAATGTCCCCCCTTTTATTTTTTGAACGGGTCAACTCAAAATTGAAACTTGGGATAATGAAATGGATGCATGAATACTATATTTTGGAGTAAATTGACACATAAAAATTCCAAGATGGCGACGGGGCATCATTTGAAAAAAAAATTAAATGGAAGGGGGGGTCTTGTGACACATCAATTTGAAGCTTCTGACGAATACTTTACATGCCTAGAATATGAAGTCAATATCTTTAACTACTACAAAATGGCAGAACATTTGATAATTGCCTGCACACGTCGAGATGAAAACAGCCTATTCGATATTTTACGTCGAATATTTTCGAACACAGCAACGTCGGTATTTCTTATTCTCTGCCGTAGATTCAATATTAAAGCAGGTTCAGTTTTGTACACCTCCTGCTTCAAATAGCCCAAAAAGTTTAAAGGAGTCAAGTCTGGCAAGCGGGCTGGTCATTCCGTAGTACCTCGATGGCCAATCCAACGACCATGGAAAGAAAGTATTATCCAAATAGTTTCTTACTTGTCTAGAGTTATGTAGTGGTGCTCCATCTTGTCGTAATGATAATATCCATATCAGATTCGATTCACGAAGATCAACAGTAGTTGCCAGCATATTCAAATACAATTCCCCTATTGAATTTTGTTCAATTGACCATTTTGGAGATAGTTGACGTGGTACCTATCTACTTATAAAATCGGAAACTAAATGAGAATATTTGAACTGAACAATGATGTTCGTTGTACTGACATTTTTGTCTTTTTTATGAACAAAAAATAACCCATCAAACCTTATCGGGTTGTGGGATTCCCATATGACAGAGTAAAACGAATATTCCTAGAAATATCGATAATAATGTGTTTGTATTCAGGTAATTATTGAATGTTCCGCCATTTTGTAGTAGGTGAAGGGTTGTAAAGTATTCGTCAGGAGCTTCAAAATGTTGTATCACAAGATCCCACGTTCAGAAAATGAAAGAGGGGGGTCATTGAAGAAGTGCACTATATATCGAACTGAACAATTTTCAAATAATAGACAATATGAGTAAAAGTTCAATGAATCCATGAATTCACACTATACTCGAATAATATGCATACATCGAAACCCTGGATACCGTTCATCTTGTATGGTCACGATAAAAAAGTATTCCGAGCAAAAACACGAAATACAATAGAATGCTCGTACAGAACAGTATTTTGATGCGAGAATAAAGCAGTTGAGTGCGGGCCGCTAGATTTCCTATCAATCGATTCTGGTAGACATCGGACGATCTTCTATAATATATAATCCAATTCATACCAGATACACGATACGGATAGTTAGTTAAATACTGAAACTTGGAGTTTCCTTCATCACGATGACTTGGGACGGCGGTTTGGCCTTCGATGAACAATCAATCTGATTGAAATCCGAAGCAGTTTCCACTACGAAGATGAATCTGCAATTAAATTTCAGTCCATCCTAAGCAGTTTCGGAATTGAACAATGATAAGTTAAAAGAGAATATGTATTACTCCGTACACTCTAAGCAGCTGGTCATGATTAGATCTTTAGGTGATTCCTTCTGAGGGAATGCAGTTATATTCTCGATGTTTCATTGAATGACCTGATACTTTGTTGTCCAACATAATAATATAATGAATTAATTGGGATAAGAAACGAACAAATTCATCCCTATTCTTGATCACAATTCGAAACCAATATTAAATATTAACGAAGCGCCCATGTTGATATATTTTTGTTGAATTCGATTGGATTCATTCGGTTTTATAGCTATTAGAATGAAGTCAATTTGGTCACTTTCATTTCAAGTTTTCCACGTTTCAATTTCATCAAAAAATTTTGCCTGATAACATAATAATTTCAAGATGGACGTATCAAATTTGCTGGACAACCCTCAACCTGATTTTCCTGGGGATACTTTCTGTCACTTATGAATCCTTCATACTCACACAATATCATTTGAAGATAGGTAGGAGTATCTATTTATGATTTTGATCCTAACCAGTTCATTCAGTTAAGTAGTCGTATCTGTATCTGTAGAGTAGGGAGGGTGAGTGTAGACCCACAGCACTTAGGCCACAATATAACCCATTGTGCATCCTCCCAAGCAGTCGCCCTCCTAGGACATTGTCCATCCTGCCTTATCCAGGAAGGAGGACAGGTCACCAGGGGACATCTTCTCAATATCGGCAGGTGTAGGCCAAGACTCACCGAACACACACTCTCTTATCGACGATAGCTCCAGACATTCACATAAGACATGCCTGACAGTTTCATCTTCCTGTTCACACATCCCGCATAGGGGTGTGTCCACTAGCCCCATAGTATGGAGGTGTTTCCTTAGTTGACAGTGTCCAGTCAGAAATTCCACTGTTAAACGTAGGTTCTTCCTGGTCATCGCCAAATATTTATTCGGATCCAGCTTCCTAGTGTCGCCCAGGGTGATCCTGGCAAAACTGCATCCTTTGGTTTCATCCCATCTCTTAAAGGATTGAGTATGGGTGTAACGTTTCTAACGTTCGGCTAGTTCCGCAATTGTCAAAGTCGTCAAGCCACCTGGTCCCAAAATTTTTAGTCCAGCCGCCATCCTAGCCAAAGAGTCAGCAATGTAGTTACCTTTGCTCCTGTCGTGCCCTTTAGCCCACCTTAGTACGATATTGATATCTACCGAGGCGTTAGCTAAATCTTGGTGGCACTCTAGTACTAACCCTGAGATAATACGTTGTCTATTCAAGGTTAGTAGGGCTTGTCTACTATCAGTGCAGATTATTATGTTTTTGCCAGAAATTCCTTTTCTGGTTAGCTCTTTTGTGGCGAATACCAGCCAGTTCTGCTTGAACCACGCTGGTATTTTTCCCATTCCTCACTTAATCCTTAGGCTAAGTGATCTGGAGTAAACTCCACATCCTGATCCTTCCTTGTTTTTTGAGCCGTCTGTGTGTATGCGTATTGCATTTGCAGCATCTGACTCAGTTAAGTAGTCGTTTTCCACTAATGTTATAGCAGAATATGAATTGTTGTATCTGGCAATGTTTTCTCTGTTATATATATGTGTATACGTATATAGATATGTGTGTATATATATTATTTGATCTGTTGATGTAATCATTTACATTATGTGAATTGGTTATAGCCATTTTCCCTAAGCTCTATGCGACTGAAATACATATATGTATATAATAGATATAAGGTAAATAATTATTGATCATAGCTAACTGTATGAGCATTTGCTACCTACAGAAATATTGTAAATATGTATTTTTGGGAAATAAAATTCTATCTATCTATCTATCTCATTCTTTGATGAAGAATTTCTATTTTCTTTCGAGGCTAAGGTAATTCTTTCATCAATTATACTTCGAGCCACGTTCTCAAAGACCAAACTGTAGTTACGCCATCTTCGTACTACAATTTGGTCTAATCGAACGTGGCTTCTCTCATAATAAGGATTGAATTTCCTTACAGGTGGGTCATTTATTACTTAATGTTCACAGGCTTTCGCTGTATTTTTGTATTATTTTACTAGTTGATTTCTCGCTTCTCCATTTTATTATCTCTACAAGTAATTCCCATTGATTCACTATAACATTTACCAATCTGTAAATGTTTCCTAATCAGATACAAATTTCAAAAAAGACTGAATATTATGAAAAATATCGCTATCAACAACGGTTATAATAGTGATTTAGTAGACACTTCATTGTCCAAGAAGCTGTATAGTCAAGTCCTGGAAGAAATATAGCCATTTGAAACGAATGATGATGAGAATTACGGAACGTTGACCTACGCAATACAATTTTTAATTTCTTGAAACGAAAAATTTGAAGATTGCATTTGAAACAAAGAATAATTCAAGCTTTTGTATCAAAAACAATAAAGAAAGAAGTTCAGTGTCAGATAGCACAGGAGTTCAAAGATTACTGTGTGATTCATGTCCTATGTTATATGTCGGTCAAACGGGACGAACACTTAATACACGCGTAAAGAAAGAATTTCCAAAATGGTAAAACAAATTGAAGTATATATCATACCTCATTACAGAGGAACGTGAGTTCAACCACGAATTTCGAATTCCTCATTTCCAAGGAAAGGGTTTAAACTCAATCTCTTGAAGAGTTTGGAAATCAATAAGTGTCAATAAAAGTTCCTAATGAATGATCAGACAGAGTTGAATAATTCGCCTCTGTTGAATATGTTCTTTCCAGGGAATTATGCTAATAAGGATGTGATGTCGGACCATCCGGACATAACCGTCGGATATAATGTTCTATGAATTCGGAATGTAACAGTGTTAGTTTGAAGTCCTGCTTGGGAAAGCTATTGTATAGCGAATCACGTGTCGCGGTTTAGTAAACCCTCATATGTGAAAATTTAACAGGCAGTATATTATTTGTTTGATATGGATTTCAATCAAGTAACGGCCATTTCCATTCAGTTGTTAAAAAGTAGAAGCACATCGCTGATATTGGGATGTAGATAATTATTGGCAACTGCAGTTATACCCACGTTTGTAGCTTTTTAGCAGAATAATCCTGCAGATCTGCCATCAGAGCTTTCGCTGAGGTCAAACGATATGTTCTTAGTTTTCTTGCAAAGATAATGCATGAGAAACAGGGCATAACGATATTGAACGTTCTAGTTGTACAATTTTTTGTAATTTTTTGTTTTCCGAGTACTCCTATTATTGTTATTTTCACAGATTACAGAAACAAGTTTAGATTCAGGGAACGGCATAGTCATAAACACTTAAAACTATTGCGCTACATTCATGTAGCGGTTGTCGAACTATACAACAAAACTGATTGTATCACAGAAAACTGTACAGAATGAAAATGCAGAATTCTGTATTATCGACAAGTAAAGGCAGATTTTCCATACGGAGCGATAAATAGAAACCAACAAATAAAAAGAATATATCTCACCAACTAACTTACCCAACATCTTATTTGCGAGAGGTTTTCTTCAGAAAATTTGGCGTCACGTACCCTAAGACAACTTACATATTCTTTAGCTTTCTGGGAATTTGGAACAAAATTAGAGCGCTATTTAGGTTATTTTTCAGTACTTGGCATTGTAGAATCCAAAAAAATACCCCTCGCGCACAAAATCTTGGGTTGGAAATTTGGTTCCGACAGAGATTTTTATAGTCAAGTCGTTTGATTCACTTGATACAAGTATGGAAAATCACTTGGTTGTTCTTGGAAAAAACGATGACTTTTTCCCGCGTTTTTGTCTATAAATTTGGTAGAATACAGCTCATAACTCACAGAGAACCACTTTATCGAAATGGATTCAAATTGTATGCTTCACACTATTCGAAATTTCAAAATCGCATTGCCTATCAGATAGATGCCGAAGTCAATAATAGAAGTCTGCGATGCAGAATCTTCACTCACAGCTGATGCACAGAATAATTAAACTACTATACGGAAGTGAGTCGGTAACCTAACACAATTGTCCCAAAAATATTTGACCTTGTTCGAACTTCAGGACTTTTATGGACACAGGAATCTGACAATTGCCGCGTCTAACAGCTTACAGAATCATGGAAAACTGTCATATTTTGTGAAGCGGTTTTAAGCGCTGTAATCTGTTAGACGCAGTTAACATATATAAACAATAGGAAACTACACTGAGAAAATTCAACTGACATGCGTCAAATTGAATCAAGCAGAAGCAACAGAATATTTTAGTACGCTCTCATTGATGCACTTTGGGAGGGCGTAGCTTTAACCGAATATTTCCATCGTATGTTAAAAATCCCATATGAAGCGGGACATTTTCGATCAATTACAGCGAATATTTCCATCGTATGTTAAAAATCCCTTATGGAGCGGGACATTTTCGATCAATTATAGCGATAAATTCCCGGCGGGACATTTTCGGGCTGGTAAATACCCGGTAGGTATCGAAAAATACCCGCTCGGTCCGTGTATCTATAGTAACGATTGTTAAAATGTACATTTGTCATCTTGACAGCCATAAATAATGAATTTTAAACGTCGTTGTTTTAACTCCGGAAATATTCTACCGAATTACACTCGTGCATCAAAATAAACCTGGTAATTTTTCATTTAAGCATGTTGTCAGTAAAAAAACTGCATTCGGTTATTTTCATATTATGCCGAAAGACAAAATATGAAAATAAACTTTTTAGACAACATGCTTTCATGGAAAATTATCGGTAATTTTGAAGCACTTGTGTAATTACTCCCGAATGGTCCCCGATTTTTTGTGGAATCGATCCAATCGAGCCAGGACACGGCCCAGCTTTTCAGGTTGACTGACAGTCATTTGATATCTGAAGTTAAGCAGCGCCGAGCACGGTTAGTACTTGAATGGGTGACCACATGCAGGAAAAGACCGCGTTGAAAGACCTTTACAACTGCAGAAAAATAGCATATCATAGCTCGCAGACAATATATCAATGAGCACAAGATGTATTGAGAATATGCCGTCCTTCGGAGGGGATGTAAAGCCGGCGGTCCCGAGTCCATAGATGTTGACTCGTAAAAGATCCTACCCCTGGTTGGAATACCAGAGGGTTCGGCAAAATTTCCTGTTGGGGGAAGTGTACTCACCGGCGTCGGTGATTAGCCTTGGAAGCGGAAATAGGTTGACGTTAAATAAAGAAAAAAAGTCCATTTGAGCCTCTACAAGTATAATTCTTGTTGGAAGAAGAAAAAAATCTAGTATCGTATATATTTATTGACATGATATTTCTTGCATACACAAATAATATGAATGAATTGATGCATTGAAATCGTAATCATATTCTTGTTCATGGATATGATCAGTCTTAATGTTGATCAAGGAGATCGACACTGGAATGGTGACAGCATATTTTCTCAACTTTCTGAGTCAGGTCACATCCAATTGTTCTCGTTACCTGGGAGGTTTATTATCGCTAGCAAAAACTTGGTACAAACTTCAAATCACCTCGAGGGCGTCATTCGTTTTCCAGTTTCCATAACTTCCTATTAGTCCGTCGTAATGAGGTCGGCCATGTTCAGAAGCGATATTTCCATGATAATCAAAATGCTAATTTGTTTTTTTTAATCTTTGATAGAGTCAAATCATCAGAAATATTAATATTGAAACGGTTTGTTTCTTTTTTGTTCGCTTTCACCCCAATCCGCTCACGAAAAGAGATTGAATTCGGGACGAATTTCCTCAATGAATATTAAATGGAGGACTGCTCAAGGCGTTACTGCTATAAATCATTTGTTTTTGCTGACATTGCATCGATGGTGAACTTTGTCTCATTAGCTATTCCTTGTGTTTTGAAGCTTCCAGTCACGTTATATGAATGAATTACCAACAAAGACGAAAAGGCATATTCGCTCTTATAGTTCTGATATGAGATAAAACAGTTTTTTAGGAACTAGAGTATTTTTGTGGAGAGAAAGAAGTATGATGAATTATGTTATGGTTTTTTTTTTCGGAACGATCAACGACAATTCAGGAGAGCTCCGACCGTAAAAATGTTTGTAGAAGAGGGCCCATCTACGATGCTCCAAAGGAGTGGGCGAGTGTGTGAGCGAAGAATCACCAACAAGATATACTGCTTTCCTCTGAATAGAATCAAAGGCAGGCCGTATCTGTTCCTTGTGGATCATCAGACCATGTTTCTATGAGTCTCGCCAAGACATCGTTAGTATTATTGACGCTTAAGCCACTCTGAATTTTTGGTTTTCGTGCTGATATGAGGATGGGGATGAATTAGTATGTACAGTACTCTCTTCCGCAAAACTATGCACTAAACAGGATGTTTTCTCCTTCAGATCATTGATATGAAGCAGAAACGAAGTGGGTGCCTGAACTGAACCCTGTTAGTCACCTGCATCTATTGAAACAATTTCAGACGGTGCTCCATCAACAACCACATAGGGACACCTATCGGACAAAAAACAAAGCCCATAATGTCATTTTGCCATTTGAACGATAGTTTCACAGAGAAAAAAAATCATCGCGGTGGTCATCGCTGTGCTGATGAGCGAGCCCCATAGGGCGAAACTGCGGTCCACGGCTAGACCATACCATGACGTCTGCTGGTATTTTTAAGCTTTCAGCGACATGCACTGAAATGCAGATTTGTGGTTCAAAATGGGATTTTCTCCATGGAGGCTCCTGGATGAGAATGCCAAGAGCATCTGCTGGGCTTATCGTCAACAAAAATGACAACAGCATGCGAGAGTAGTGGCAGAAAACTTCGGTTATCAGACGTTCCTTGTGAATCTCGCAATGTTTGCAGATTGAAAATGGATCACAAAGTAACACTACGTTGCTGCGATTTCCTACGGCAACTGCGAAAACTGCCTTCAATGTGCCAGTCTACATTGCCAATATTGAAAAATAGCACTAGGAGTACATGCTACAAGTATTTCGTCGAGACCTCCAAACTGAGAATATTCAGAATACCTCCCAAAAATGTCTTTGAAAAAATCGTTCACGTATAATTCGTTAGTAAAATATACTCTAATCTTGGGCTGCGTGTTTCGGACACCTCGTACAACAAGAGTTTTTCAGGAAGTTGAGTATTTTTGTAGCGAAATGATGTTTGAGAAATAGTTACAAAGAAACAATTCATCCACAACAAAATAATGACTTTCAATAAATAATAAATGAACTGCAATATTTCAATGACGCTTTGTATTCTGTTCTGAACAAGGTATATACAGACACCAATGCTGAAAAATCAATCGCCGCAGTTTTCTGTGACCTTTCAAAAGCTTCAGATTGTGTCAATCATGAAATTTAATGAAAAAGCTAGAGTTTCATGGTTTCAGAAACAAATCACATCATCATTTCGAAACTCATTAACAGATCGTAGTCAAGTATTTAGAGCAGAAAATCACTCTTCAGAACAACCTAACAATTGTGGGGTTCCTCAAGGATCGATATTAGGTCCAGCTTTATATCTTTTATATATCGATGCCTTGACTCTTATAAATTATACAGGCAGATTCACCCTCTTCACAGATGACACTATGGCATAGCAAAAATATAAAGGTATTTTATGATATAACCTCTGAAGATACCAAAACATGGAAGATTTGTTTGACTCTGATAGATTATTATTCAATTTCGTGAAAGAAAGATTCTTACCATACATCTAGCCTGAATATCTAGCCTGAAATCAGGATAGACATTGAAATTATTGAGAGTGAACGTAACCATACTTTCTTCGGTCTCAACATGGATGATTCACTGAAGTTGAAAGAATATACAATCAATCCAAGCAAGAAACTAGCCTTAGGTTGCTATGATTTAAGAATTATCTTCTCAGAATTGGAATATTCTCATTCAAGAACTGCATATAATTTTTCGCTGATTGATTATCAAATCAGATATGGAATCACTTTCGAGGGAGTACGCTCTAAAAAGCTCTCTCAAATGATATTTGTTCATCAAAAGAGAGCAGTATCGTACATCTGCAGAACAGGTCTCAGAAATACATGAAGGCCATTTTTAAAGCACATGGTATCCTAACAGTTACCTCAATATTTATTCTTGTGACAGTTTGTTTGATAAAGAAAAATGAATATTTTCTTGGCAAATATTTTACAACTTCACATAATACTCGCCAACAGACAATAATAGAGATCCCTCAATTCCGACTACTGCACTTGTTGAAGATTCAACTACATACAATGGAATCAAAGTGTTCCATCACCTTTGAGCTCCAGTGAAGGAAATGAAGAACTGTAAACTTTTCAGAAAGGAGGTGAAAAATCTTATAGTTGAAAAAAGCAATATATTCCACTCAGGAATTTTTCGATCATTTTTTGACCATTCCTTCAAATAAATATAAACCAAACGAAAAGGAAACCCATTTTATTTGAGTTTGTATATATTGGTATCTTATTTATATATTTCCACACAAATGTTGTGTATGATTTTCACTTATTCATTTCTACTTTACTCTGTATATTAATGCTTTGTTAATGACAATTATTCTCTTCTGACAATAAAGTATATTTAACTTGACTTGGGAGGGACGCTTCTATCGATCAATGTTTTGTCTTGATGACAATTTTCAATAAAATTCCTCAAAAATAGTCAACCCTTACAGTTAATAACTACTATAACCCTATTCAATGTGCAGAAAGCTGTATTGATTAAATAACTCCCGAGAAGACGTAGGCTCATAAACTTCGAAGATTAATTTCTCGTTCACATATTTCTCATTGAATCTCCAGTACCTTGCAATGTATTATTCAAATCACACCGAAACTTCCATAATTAATTTTTCATTTTCTGGGCGAATATTCGTAGAAGCTCTTCAAGAATGAACACGACTGCTGAAGGCTCTGAAGATTTAGATTACTTTTATTACTCTGATCCCCAGTGGTGGGTATCAAGGAATACATTTTGAATTTTGATAGGAATATATTGAAAACAATAAATTTTTTCTGCTTATATAAAGTCAATATTGTGATTTTGTGTTATTATACTCTCTACATGAATTTATTTTCGGTATACATATTGGCAGAATGTTGGTATTGAAAAATGTTGTCAATCAACACTGATTCGAAAAAGATAGACACATAATATACAGTTGCCTGTAAGATTTTCACATATCAGGGTTTACTAAACCTCGACACGTATTTCGCTATACAGTAGCTTCCTCAAGCAGGAACTTTAAACTTCCAGATATCGAACTCCCAGAGTTTGAAGTTCCTGCTTGAGGAAGCTACTGTATATATAGCGAAACACGTGTCGCGTTTAAAAAACCGTTATATCTGAATATCCTACAGACAACTGTATATTATTTATTTTGGAAAGATTGGTACGATCAATCACAACTTTAAAAACAGTATGCTCCACGTGATGGATTTTCATGGACGCTGATGGTTGAAGCTGAGCACACCGTTGATAATCGACCATTACTAAAAACCTGTATTGGAAGAGTTTCTATAGAAATATTTCTTAACAAGCACCTCAACTCACAATGTTAGTGAACTACTGTTGAGAATTGATTGAGAATTCTCTAACGAAGTATCAAAAGTGATGTCACACTAAAATATTTTTCATCAGTACTCTGCAAGCACTAAAAAGGATGACTGTAAAAACTTTGATTTTGATTTCTTCTCTTCTTCAAAAGTCATGGGACTCTTTTTTGTTTTCCCAACCTATCACAATCTGTAAAAATGAAGAATTGATATTGAACACAAGTTTAGAAGAACAGTCTTCCAATCTACCCGAAAAATTTGCTGAGCTAAGGAGGGATTTCCATCACTCTAGTGTCTAACGATCTATAAGAAACAGATACGGCATGTCATGGAATGAAGTCCTCATGTGGCTCGGCACCAAAAAATCCATTTAAGTTTCCTGATTATATTCAGAGAAAGACAATCCGTCTTGTTGGTGATTCTTCGCTCACAGATTCGCTCACTTCGTTGGAACATCGTAGAAGGGTCGGAGACCTATCTATCTTCTATAGATATTTCCACAGTCGGTGCTATTCTAAATTGTCGTCAATCGTTCCATCCTTGGCAGTATCTACACGGAATACCCGACGAGTACAGATTTCCAAACCCATTGTTGTGAGCTTGAAGAACCTCTCTTGCTCAGGGATCTTTTTTCACTAGAACAGCTGAACTTTGAAACTCCTTCCGAAAGAAGATTTTCCTAAGGCTTATAAACTCCAAAAATTCAAAGTGAATGTTGATTCGTATCTCCTGTCCCTTCATTCACGCGGTGTTCTGTTTCCCTTTCGTGTGAATTTATATATAAAAATACACGAATTCTCGATTGGTATCGTTCAGTGACTATACGACTATCGAATCGCATTCATTATAATATTCAGGCCTAGTATAATATTCATCTAGTTGAAATTCGAAATTTCCATTCGTTTATAATTCATAGGGCTCTGAAGTCCCCTTGAATTTATTTGATTTCAAATCAATATATTGAGGCATAATGCATTGTTCTGAACATTTTAATTGGTCGTATGCAATGGCATGAATAAATATTTAATTTGAGAGAATGTAGGCTTTCACGGCCGGTGTTGATACATCGCAAGTTTTCGGGAATGAGGGCCATGTCCTGGAATTTTGAGTTCCGGAGCTTTCGACTGCATCTGAGGCAGCCATCTTCAGCGGCGTGGTCTTAGTTGAACTCCTTCCTGTGAGTCTACTATGACTAATGGCAAACCTGGAGGTACTTGTTTGTTAATATCTTGTTGTCGGACCCTGTTCTGTCGTACGTTGGATTCTGTAGTTCTGTCTGGTTTTGTCATCAATGTCTTTAGAACGGCAAAAGCAGATCCGACGTACCACAGAACAGGGTCCGACCACAAGATATCAACAAACAAGTACCTCCAGATTTGCCATCACATAGTCGACTCATAGGAAGGAGTTCAACTAAGACCACGCCTGAAGATGGCTGCTGCAGATGCAGCCGAAAGCTCCGTATAACCCAAATTTTCCAAATAAAAATTGAACAAGAACTGGTATTTATGAAGATGCTCATTTTTGTTAACATTTCAGAAACTAAATCCGTTTTCGTTTACAAAACTAACTAATCCACATATATTTCTTTTCTATGTTCATTTTTGAAAATCTGACAAAGATTTGAGATTCTACATAAAATTTTGTTTTTGAACAGGCCTAGACAGGTTCGATTCATGTACTCATTGGGGTGCAGCTTTTCTCAGACAGTATGGATACATGCAGATTTCCTTCAAATATCGCTTCCTGCCTTTGTGTAGATACCAACATTATTTCCTATTTTTTTCAGATTGTGATGCGCTATCAAGCTAAAAAACTAATAATAATGACTTTCAAACAGTTTGCACATTTCATTGCTACATAAATGAATAAATAAATATATATATTTTCCTTTCAGACCATTTTCAACAGTATAGGATTCGTCAAGGTACATGGAAGAAGCAACTAAGTAGTAAAACCTAAAAACTAACTTAAAATTAAAATACCACGTCAAAAGTCATTTATGTTATACAGGCATTCGTTTATCAAGTAATCTTTTAAAGTTTCTTCGAACATTTTTGTAGATCCAGCATTTTTGATATCGAAAGGTAACTTGTTATATAAAATCAAGCCCATACATTTTGGGGAGTCAGATGTTACTTTCAAACGTGAAAATGGTACATGAAAATTTTCTCTTTGTCGGGTGTTAAAACGATGACATTCGTTATTACGAATAAAAGTGGCTTTGTTATTGAACACATAAAGACACATTTCATACACATAAAGAGACACTACAGTTGAAATTTTAATTCCTGAAAAATGTCCTACAAGAAGTCATTCTAGAAATGTTGAAAATACATCTTACTATTCTTTTTTGGGCTAGAAATATTTCATGTAATGATGTAGAATTACCCCACAAACATATACCGTAAGCCTTGAATCTATTTGTGCGAAGTAAACACTTAGGAGTTGGTTCTGAGTCAATATTCTTTTCATATTATGAAATAAATAAGTAGGCGAGCTTAATTTCGAATAAAGTGACTTACAATGCGCTTTCCAGTTTAGGTTTTCGTCCATCTGAATTCTCAAAAATTTTAAAGTATTCACCTGCTCTATAGGTGTGTTATTGATAGCAACACTCAGACTATCACAAGACTCCTGTCTGTTATGAAATCTCATTAGATGAGTTTTTGATAAAATGAAATAAAGGAGATTTTGTGAAAACCACTTACTAAGATCTGAAATAAACTCATTACACTTATTCTCTAATATATTCTTCGATTTGTCTGAAATAACAACAGATGTATCATCTGCATAAAAAGAAAAATGTGCACTACGGGACAACAAGTCAAGCTCATTGACATATAAACAGAAAAGCACAGGCCCCAAAACCGAGCCCTGTGGCACGCCCATTGCAACCCTTCGAATTTCGGAACTAACCTAACTAACATATCGATAAAACGATTGACTGGTGGCCAATAACCGTTTCGATCATGTTTAATATTATTTGTTGTGAAGTGTATAGTACGGTTATAAATGTTTTCATTCTGTGAACGAATAACGACCGCAAATGGATTACATGATAGCTTTTTAAGTGATGGATTGGGGAAGTTTTGGATACGAAACATAGGAAAACTTATATGTATAAAGTTTATTTGGGGATTCAACTGATTCAGGGGGAAAATCTTTCATTAAATCTGAAATATGAGAGTGGCGAGGAACTTTTCTTTGATATTCAGAAACAAGACTATTTTTGTGGGGAGAACGTACTATTAAGGATCTGTTTTCTGACTCTATCTTCTAAGAATCATCAAGGGGGAACATAAAACATGAAAAATATAAACAAACACTCCGTTTCAATAGAAACGTGTATATCATTCATAGACGTTAGATCATTCACAAAAAGAAGGAGTCTATATGAATCAACTACCCCCATTAAAAAAGTCATGGCTCAATTTGGTAATTATGATAATGAATGTTATCGAAATGTCAAATTATCAAAAAACAGATCAGCTTCTTGAAAACATTTGGTGTATCTAGTGAAAGAGTTTCAAATTCATGCTGGGGAACTCCAGAGATATTTCTCTCTGAGCAAAACATACGCCTGTATAGACTTGAGAATGGAATGTTATGAGGAGTGAAATGCTATCAGAAACAATTCTCAACCTTTTTTTGTGTAGACTTTCCCTATGAATGATATATCCCGCTTGGGGAAGTTTATTTTTCTTAAATCCTAATTTGTTTTATTGTCGCAAATATTTCATTGGAATTGTGATATTTATATCAGGTGATTGTTATACAAATTGAGCAATCTATCTGATACATCTTCCGTCGCTCCGTAGAAGTGCCATATTTTTTTTGTGAATGCTTCAAACACAAACACGTACCTATTACATATTGTTGTTTCTCTTCGTGTCACTTTTTTATTTATTTGATTCGGAGAAGCGAAAGCCCAAAGGTTCCTCAAAATCCGTTTCAGGAATTTACTTTCAAAAGTTTTTGGAATATTTGTAGACACTGATGTTCTTCAGAGACATGTATTGTTACAGTTTTTGTTCTTGTATACCTGGCGAGTAAGTAATCTTACTCTTCATAAGTTCAACTGAATTTTAAAGTGATTGCCCTGTATTTAAATTTTTCAACCATTATTCATTTCAGATGAGCACTGATGATGAAGATTCTAGTCCAAAGCACTCTGCTATGATTTTTAGAAAAAAAAAATTCTGCACGACATACAAAAAGTTGTTTCCTCTAAGTACAGTGATGCATGCACACAGCTTGACAATTTCCAGTTGAGTTCTCCCAAACTTCTTCTTGGAATTTTTTTTTTCGTGAACCAGTTAAGAATTAAAAAAAAACTCTTATAAAAGAAATAAGGCATCAACGAAATAGTTCTTTTTATCGATTTGACAGATAGAAGGCGATGAAAAGTCTATACCCATCACCAAACTAATATTAAGGTGTGTTCAGGTTTTAAGTATCTACTGTTTACAATTGGCGAAAATCAGTAAATCGGTTGTGGAAGAAGAAGATTCAAGCAAGGTTATGTTCAGTAGACAACTGGACCCCTGTTTTCTGATTATTTTCGACAGCAAACCAGAACAGACCTATTGATTCAGTGTAACTAGTTTGGCACACTTCAGTCTCCTGACATCACCCTGATTTGGAACAGTGGTTTGATATTGATGGAGTTAGATTGCAATGCGTGAGGTTTGAAGTGATCCCTAGAAATTTTGTAATAAAATAGAAATGAACCTCTTTTTTCGACGACGAAATGGAAAGCCGGAACTGAAATGCGTTATTTTTAACTACTTGAAACATCAGTTTCTATCTAGTTTCTACAATAACGAGTGTAAGTTTCAAAAGCAATAAGATTCATTTGTTTGGGTCAGCAATGTCTTTGGATAGTGTCTTGATAGCCCAGCTAAAAACCAAAGTATCATTTGATCGATCCTATTTCTATTGAATGCAAGCGGTAATTGGAGTTTATCCATCAATATATGAACTCAAGTAAAAATAAATTCGAATGGTGTGCTGAAGAGCCTCACACACCAGGCAGTATGTAAGAAATCAAGGACTTCAGTAATATTTATTTCCGATGGCATTCCATGCCCATTCAGAACTATTTTTTATATTGTGTTTACAAGACACTCTACTCTTACTCTTTGCGTATGTATCCTATTCGTCACGACTTGTACGAATTCGAACAATTGAAATTTTGTATAAAAATAGTTTCAAGTATCGATTAATTAATTTCCTTCCGTTGACCATTATCGGGCTCACATATTTTTTGCAAATGTTGTTTACCTTGAAGGTGAAAACATCATGCACTGGATGACAACGAGCAATGCTGTAACAATCGATGCAAACGAGAATCGTCTATGCTCTACTTGGAGAGAAGGCTGCAACGCCAGCAAAAATCAGAATTTATAAACTCGAAATTGCAATAAGTATTGCAAACTGTAAAGCAGTTCTTCTTTCAATACTTAATATATAGGTACAGTCAAGTTATTATATTTTGATGGGGTCAAGAAACACTACGCCGCCAATTTCATAAAGCAATTAACCTCCGTATGTTAAGATTCAGCTTAGTTTTGAATCCATGAAAGTGTAACCATTTAAATAGTGATTTATGGAAGAAAACAATTAACTTATCTCCTGAGTTGATCTCTACGAAAAATTTCGACTTTTACATCAATGTTGTTCTCGGCAGCAAAACATTAATTAAACTCCTTGATTCTATTCAGAGGAAAGCAATCCGACTTTTTGGTTATTCTTCGCTCACTTCGTTATAATATCGTAGAAGGGTAGGAGATTCGCCTCTTTTCTATTGATATTTCCAAGGTCGGTGCTCTTTTGAATTTTCTCAATCGGCAGTATCAACACGGATGAGCTGACGAGTGCAGAATTTCAACCCTTTGTTGTGAGCTTGGAGACTTGTCGAACTTCTCTCGCTCTGGATTTTTTTTCAGTAAAAATGCTGTACTTTGGACCTTCAAAAATTCAAAATTATTCAAAATCAAGTCGTATCTCATGTCCCTTGATTCAAGCGGTGTTGTTTGAACATTACAGGGCTTCCTTTCCATGTGAATTTGTATATATCATCATCAAAATGAAATATGATATGAATATAAGAACACTTGCTCGTCATTCGTGGAATGTCATCGATTTTCTAAACCTAGCTGAAGTTGTATATGTTCGTAATGCTATCAGTCTATTGACTATATTCTACCAATTACATAGGAACAGGTGGAAAGAGTACTTACATATGGAAATAACGCGATAAAATTGAACGTCACTATCAAGAAAATGACTCAAGCGTTCGTAATTTGCAATTGGTGATAATATGTTGAATCACTATCAGGGTTCGTATGTTGACATGTTGGAATTGAGGTGGACTGAGTGAACGAGAACAATAAAAAAACAGCAGTTCATATGGAAAGTGAATCAATTGATGGCATCCATTGAGGAGCAAATGCTTTTACCAATATTTTGAGAGTGATCAAAATTACATGATTCTCACACGTGTGTGTATGAAACATATATAAATAACATTTTTTCTGAAACGTTAAAAATGTAAGCCATTTGATGAGTAGAATTGAACAGTAAATGTTCTCCTCCTTCGAAATGTTAGTCATCATTATCTCTGTTTCGTTCTTCATTCCATGCCTTAGGCCTTAAAAATAATACAGTTTTCTGTTGATTCGCAATTCTGAAAATTTGCTTTTTTCACGTTTGGAGGAAAATTGCAAGTCAATTCACAAAAAAAGGTTAGTGTGACTAGCGTGATTCGTCTCAAACATTGAAATTATTCAGTTTTTTTTTTCATAACACAATCACTCCTCTTGAAAGTGTTCTTCTTGGGAAATTTATAATCTATTCGGAGTTGGAAAACTGAATGACACTGATTAGAATCCAAGAACTATAATATTCACATCTGTCACCTATTTGAAAAAGAATGAAGTTTATACGGCAAGATCTTAGCTGAAAGAAACAAATTTGAAAGAAATAAATCGCAAAGAAGTGGAAATCGAGTGTTGTATTTTCCTGGAATATTCGGGTTTATGTGAAGTTTGACAACAGTGTTGAGAAGATAACTGAAGTTGTTTGAAATAGATGTACTAATTTTTTTTCTTCAGAAAAAACTCAACTGATGATAGAATTGAACTGAAGATTTTTTATTATCGTCTTTCCTCATGGGAATCAAAATGGGTCAACATATTATTATTTCTTGGTAAAATTTATACTTTTGCAATGTACTTCTATTCAGTATAGTCCAAGAACCAGGTACTTTTTTTCTGCAATCTTCTACAGAATTGATATTCTTGTTGGAAAATGTTCGGGGGTGTCCCCTGAATGTAAATTCAAGTTGGCGGGACGGGGGGTTTGAGCTTCAGCCGCCATCTTGGAAAACACGTTTTATCGAATATCTCGTGAACCGTGCATCGTACGATAAAAACAGTGAGGATCTTTTTTGTAGATAATGAAATTCTCTGCAACTTTTGTTTGAAACTTTTTTTTGTATAAAGCATAGGTTTTTATTTATGGCGCGCCAAAATACTGCCATTTATACTGTTTCATCAACCGTTCACTATATATTTAGCAATAACCATGCTGGGAACAGTTTGGCGCGCTATGAATGAAAACCTATGCACTATACGGAAAAAAGTTTCGAATAAAAGTTGAAGAGAATTTTATTATCTACGAAAATTATCCCTACTGTTTTTGTCGTACGATGCACGGTTCACGAGATATTTGATAAAACGTGTTTTCCAAGATGGCGGCTGAAGCTCAACCCCCCCCTGTCCCGCCAACTTGAATTTATATTCAGGGGACACCCCCAAACATTTTTCAACAAGAAAATCAATTCTGTAGAAGATTGCATTATGAACCTACTTTTTTTGCTCTGGCTCTTGGCGTAGTATATGAAGCTCACATAGATGAAAATGGCAACTGACTCAAGCATATACTATCAAAATAGTAGAGGTTTGAATACAAATACAAGATTGGTTGTCTTTTCGAAGCATGAGTCTTGCATATAAAGGTGAGTAACGTTAGATACAGTTTTCTACTATCTTCAATATTCTATCGACCACAAGATCCCCTCTTGTAAGCATGTTTCAACTATCCAATAACTACAATCATCAATCGATTTAGATTGGCCCCTCTTTCTGAACAAATTTCGTAATATTATATGTCGATATATCATAGATTCTAGTATATAATTATTTTTGTACATTTTATCCATGTAACGAGGCCGTCGAGGTCTGTTTGGATATAAAGAAATCATTTTTCCAAATGGGACAACCATTTATCCATTTATCTATCAAATCATCGGTCCCATAGTTTCCTACACAGTGTTGAATTTTTTCCTAACACATATTTCCGATATATTAAACCAATATTGGTTTAACATATTTCTGCTACTTAGGATATGCTTGAAGACTGGCTTTAAATCAAATATTCTAAACGTACAATTTGTTGTGGTCTCGGTAGTGTAGTGGTTAGCATATCTGCCTATCAAGCGGAAGGCCGGGGTTCGAATCCTCGCCGGGCCACCGTGCTGGGTAATCGCACGTTAAAAGGTAAGGCCTCGTTGATCCATTGCTCACACAAGTTTCGACTTCTGAGGGTTGACGTTCGTCAGCTGTTTAACGGAACGAACAACAACAACAATCTGCAACTCACCTACACTGTAGGTTGACGGACTTACACCTATCAGAAAACAACTACTCCCCTGGGTAATACCACGAAGGAGAAAAATTAATTTTCAATTATTTGGACGGGTCACATTTGCAGACCGGTTTCGGGCTATTTGGCTTCTCGTCAGTGCAAGGCAGTGCAATCATCAACATAAGACGATGATTTCCCATAATTAAAAATCCTATTCGAACAGAGTAGACCTAGGCTGATGCAAACAACAAGCATAACAGCCGTCGTTGCACCATTTGCCTCACACTGTAGGTTGACGGAGTAACACCTATAAGACAACAAATACTCCCCTGGCTAAGACCACGAAGGGCATTGGATAATATCCGACATTCAGTGTAGGTGACTTGAGGCTGGCCTGAACAAATTGTTCATTTAGAATATTTCAAATGTGAAATGTTGACCATGTATTCATTCTTTGAATAGCATTGGTATAACTTCTTGAAAATAAAGAATCAAATACAGTTCAGTCTATAAACCAGACACCAGTTAATATATTCACTACCGGGATTTACAGCTCAACCCCACCATTCAGAGCGGGTGACTGTGGTAAGGGGAAATATTTGGCAGATGCTGTTGCATTTGGTGAAACGGGATATATTCATCAGTGTTACTCATGTTAACTTATTGTTGACAATTTTGACATCTCGTAAAACATGGTCAGAAAGTGGTTGTTGAACTCTTTCAACGGTAAAAGGATAAACTAACTCTGCAAGCGCTTTTGAAATTCCGGATGGTAAAAAGCGAAAGATCAAACATATGAGATGTTTTTGAGAAATAATTGGAGCAGAAACAATCAACTGTTTTGATTACATAGTCGTCAAACAATATTTTCAAACTCAAATATTAAAGTCGTACCCGACTTGTTATCTGAATTTGGGGACTAATTTGAATTTGTCACCCAAATGGAGTTTGAACTTCTCGAATTTCTGTGAAAGTATTTATGACGCACCATCAAAATTAATATTACAGATAATAAGTCAGAAAATTTTAACTGTGTTTATCGTTACCTGTTATTGTAGACGATATTAATGATAGAGATATGAAAAATTTTTCACTAACAAGTGGCAATTTGAATTTTGATGTAAAACTGCTGGCGATAATTTTAATGAGTGGCTCAAACTAGATATAATAAAAAGCATAGCAACCTGTCATAGCTTATTCATCCTTTGGTAGGTTCATACCAACTGTTTCGTGTCAAGATGAACAAACTACTCGCAGTTTTGGCGTTATGCACTGTTTTACAGGTGAGTTCCTAGATTGATGATTCAGTTTTAGGGTTTTTTACGTGATATTAAACTCCATAAATACATTTTTGGATACGATACGAAGGGTACGATTCAATAACGACATATCGTCTGAATTGGACAATGATGTTGACGTTCCAGAGGGTCGTGTATTGGAGCCTCTACTTTTTATATCATTTTTGAAAGATATTGAATTTTTTTATGGATTGTGAATTTCTGAATCTTCTTGAATCTTCTCGCGGATAACATGTTGATATGCTTGATTCGGTAGGCAAATATTTGAGTGTAAATGGATTGAAATTGAATGCAGCCAGAATTCAGGATATTTTTTCAACAAGCAAATTCAAATAGGAAGCCCTTGATATTCATGATATCAGCTTGAACATCAACAATGAAAGAATATAGATTGTTTCGAATGTTGAGTACTTGGGTTTTCTGTTAGTTATCATCTTGAGCTCGAATACTCGTTTTTATTACCATAGGAAAATTTCAAAAAAAAACAATTTCACAGATCTATGTAGGGAGTTATCAACTGAATATGAAATCCTTGATGCCTTTCAATCCTTGAATGATTCAAGTTGCCTGGATGTTCAAAATTTGAATAGTTCTATTATCAAGAAAACATTGTACTATGCCCTCTCACACTGTTGGTCAATTTGATGTTTGAATCAGGCATATTCCCAGATTCATTCAAGTTCTCTAAAGCGATTCCCATTTTTCAAAAGGGAGATGATTTTTGTTTGGATAATTTTCGTCCGATCTTCATAATCTCAATATTCAGTAAAATTGTTGAAATACTTTTTGAAAAACGTCTTTATGCCTTCTCTCAATCCCAGTATGGATTTCGCAAAGATCGATCCAATTTGCAAGCCGTTCTGGATGTGATTGGATCTGTTGTCGATGGCCTTGAGGGGGGTCTGCATACAGCAATTTCACTGTTTGATTTATCTAAGGCTGGATTCAGACAGATCCGAAATACGATCGTACGACGATCAGATAGCTTTCTGATTGGTCTAAATTGGTCTAAATTTGAGCTATCTGATCGTCGTACGATAGGATTTCGGATCTGTCTGAATCCAGCCTAAGGCGTTTGACTACGTGTCACATATGTTGTTACTTGAAAAATTATAATACTATGGTGTGAGAGGAGTTGCTTTATCTTTATTCAAGCTCTACCACATGGATCGATACTAAGCAGTCTCTTGCAATAACGAAATTTCATACTTCAATTCAGTACTATACAGAGTCCCCCAAGGTTCTAGTCTTGGGCCCTTTCCCTTTATCATTTATCAATCCATGCGATTTTGTGGCTCCACATAAAACTATACTTGACGCTGATGATACAGCGGAAATAACCCCTCCAATCTGAATCTTATAGCGGAAAACGTAGAAAATGAGAAAGCACAACAATTTCAACTTTCCGCAATAGGAGCGACAAACGATTCCGTGAAATTGCTTGGTATAACACTTGACAATACCTTGTCTTGGAATCGACACACGGATAGCCGTAGGAACAACGATATGTGTTCTAAGGCAAAATATTACCAGCTTTGATATCTTGAAAATTACATATCTTGCGTTATTTCATTCGCATATAAGTAACGGTTATATACTTTGGGGTAATTCTCTCTGCTCTTTGAATATTTTATATCACAAAAAAACCGTTAGAATACCGAGAGGGGAATATTGTCAACAGTTTTCTAAGAATTACGTATCATGCCTTTGCCAACATTGTTTATTTTCAATGTCTTGCTGGAAATTCATAAAAAAGCAAGTACTTCAACATCTAACATGAAATGCTGGCAAAGTCCGTACAAATCGGTTCCGCAAAATCTCAAAAAAAAATTCACTGGATTACAATCTTTACAATTGCTCACTTGATGAATTGAATAATCTTAAAATGAATTCAAAACATCTATCAAAAAACTGCTTTCAAATAGTTGTTGCTAGTTTTTTATTCAATTTAAAATTTTTGTGTTTGTCTCTTTTCATACAATACACTTGTGTTGACTTATGTTGTATACTGTCAAGTTCAAGATATTTGCTATTTTTTTGTTATATTGGTGAGTAACTATATTGACCTTCTCCATAAATCATAAATGAAACGTAATTGAATAAACTTATCTATCTATAAAATTGAAATAATTCTGTTCATGAATACGTTCATAGATACTACGCTAGGAAAAAATGATATCCACATCACCAAAACTATGAACTACTCACTCTCCAAATGTTTCCAGGAATTCAATAAATAATCTGATACAATCAGAGCATCTTCATCTTTGAACTTGTTCAAAAAACAGTTGAGAGAATTTATCAAAATGCATAAAGTTTGTTCATTTAGTGTTTTCAATTATTAATACTGATGAATTGTAAATTCCACTTCAAATCCTAATGAACGACCTGTTTCAATCTGAATTGAGTTGCATATTCATATAAAGGTGAAAAATGAGTTTTTTTTAGATGAAAACAGGGCACAGGCATCAAGGGAGTATTGAAGTACGAGTAGCAACTTAAAATATTACAGGCGGGTACGAGTTCTTAGTTCTGGCCAATTGACATTCTGAACCTTGAACAAATCGTATTGTTCGGATTGAAGAAACATTCAACCACTTGGAACTTTTCCTAGAGATCAATTACCCCAACACCAAACTGATATTTTTTTGGCACTCTACGCGTGTTTCGCTAACAAGGTTAGCATTTTCAGGAGAATAAAATCAATACTCAGTATCAATATTGATACGTGCGTCGAGTGCAAAAAAAATGTATGTTTGGTGTTAGGGTAATTGATCTTTAGGAAAAGTTTGAACTTTTACACCGAAGGTTCCGATCTCATCGTTTATTCAAACACTTGTTGATGAACTAAAGATTATAGTTGTTAATCCTAGGTTCTGAGGTGGAAGCGTCTCATCACAAATAATTAACCCTTATCTCATTTTAGAAGCAATAGCATCCGCAATGGACTCATTCTACTTGAAGGAACCATTGTATAGCGAAAGACGCATCACGCTTTTGCAAACCTATCGTTAGTGAAAATCAATTATTTCATGTTGATTGTTGAGATAGCATTTTTGCATTGGCAATAAGATATGTTATCGCTTCGTCATTGAGTTTGATTCAATTATTAGCAGTTTCTTTCTCGTCATCATTTTGCATTATAACATGACGTGTTCTGGGATCACAAAACTATCCGGATTCGGAACTTCTAGAGCTTCAAACGATATACTAGAGGAATGAGATATTCACATATTCAAATATGTCGTATCGACAACTCCTATTGTTGTTTCGCACCGATGAACCATATTTTGTATTCTACGTAGAGTATTAATCATTCGTTTTGCACAAACAACTTTTCAGTTTTATGTATTCGTCAGGTTTGGGAGTTTATCCGTTGGTTTATCGGTATTGAGTTTCGACGTATCGCCAATCTCAGTTGGCATTTGCAAGAAAGTTACTGCTCCTACTTGGTGCTAGCAACTGTTGTTCAAAAACTTCTGCCAGTTTTTAAATATTTTCTCGGTCGTAAATTGTAGCCGATATGATTCGATCCATCAGCCGTCGGGTCAATTACGGTTGTCGGACCCTTGGCTAATGACTGTTCGGGTAATAACGGTCGGTCTGGTTTGTGAGGGTCTCAAAATGGGAAGACTAATGAGAAAACAAAATATACGAACCGTCTTCAAACCTCAAAGGACCATTTCGTCTTGCTGACCAAAGGACGGGATTCCTCTCAAAAACCAAGGAGTGTAGGTATAGCATCACATGCGGGGACTGTGATAAGCAATATATAGGCCAAACGAATAGAAGAATGTCAGCTAAAGTGCAGAGACACAAAAATAGCTTAATGACAAAACAAAAATATTGCGCTATCTTTCAACACCACCACCAGACGGGTCACAAAATTGATTTCGAGGAAGCAAAGCAAATAGCGCAGGTGAACCATTTCAGAACACGAGAGACAGCTCTCACAACATACCAAATATCTGGAGGGCCCTCATCAACGAAAAGAAAAACCAGTTCAGAAAATGGTCCTTCGATGGATTCAGGTCGCCACAAACCAGACCGACCGTTTCGAACAGTCATTACCCAAGGGTCCGACAACTGTCAGCTAAATGTTTTGCCATCTTCGTCTTCTTCCGACTGAAAAATGCGTCACTTTTCAGTGTGAAAGTAGGCTATAAGTAAGCACTTTGCATATTATATATTGTGCTTGCTGGATCTAATAGTATATTACATTACAAGTCCTGTCAAAACTTAATATTGGTAACTGATTTTTTTGAAACCATACCTACGATACCATTAATTAATTTGTTCTGAAATGTGTGCCCACAAAGCAGAGCTATGAGCGGGCAAGAAATAGCCGATGTTTTTGAATATCATTTCTTCAACAGCAACGTGAAGGATCATGTTCAATTCGATAGCTTTGCTACACTATTTCATACTGATTGTGATAGCTGAACCATTATCAGTGTTAATCTGATTAAATCATTTCACTCACGTGATCGGTGATATGTCATTTCCATGAATTCCTACTTCAGAATGATTCTTCCCAAGAGCGATAGCCCAAGGACACCGATAATTACGGAAAAATATCCTGTGCACTTTGAAATGGAAAAATTCAATTCAAACTTCTCTTTATTCCATGTGAAATGATGAATCATCTGTTTGTATACAATTTCTCAATTCGATTCAGTAATCATTTGTGTATCTAAAAAAAATACATTTCCTCATTTTTCCGAATCAAACTATTTTTTTTTCAGATTGTTCACTGCCAGGATGAGGCACTGACTAAGTGTTTACAGAAATTGACACAAGGGATCAACTCACTTCAGTCAACCAAAGGGGTCCCAAAGTGTGTGAATGAAGAGCAACTAAAGAAGGCGTTAGAACAGACGAAATATTTCAAGACAATCTTCGAAGAAGTCATCAAAGCTTGTACGACGGACGGAGGCATGATGGGATGTTTATCGAAAATCATGGAAATAGTGAGCGGAAAACAAGAAGAAATTAAACAATGTGCTTCAGGTTCGATAGAACAATTCATGGGAGCTTTCTACCCATGTATGGGCCAACTCAGTGACTTGGAGGAATACATAAGAAGAGGTTGTGAGGATAAACAGTAATTTCAAATATGATTTTAAATTTAAATATGTCCTCTCTATCAATTGTGTTCGTTTTGACATGTACCATCCGAGAGAAAACTTATACTTTGCTATGGAAAATAAAGCATACTATAGTGGTCCTGACATTCAATTGATGAAGTATGTTTTTCACTTTCGAGGAAGGCAGAAGCTGTACTAATTGCCATTTTTTCATACCCATTTTGAGAAAACAAGTTGGTATGTTCTAGAATACACACCCGATATTCGATGCTATATTTTCGAAAATTCAAATAATTGTGATGTCGATTTCTTCCAAGGATATCACAAGCATGTACTCAGGTTGGCATCTGGACGACTCATTTCACATGAATTCTAAAATAATTCCTGCTCCAATATTCGATATATTATATTTGAAGAATCCTGCTGATTCCAATAATTAGCCTTCTGAACTTTTGGGATTATCTATGCAACATCCGATTGCTTGGTTTCTGAGATTAGAAATAGGAATGCCACAATGAAATTTGCAGATTTTGGCAATTTCTGGTCACTATTCGAACTCTTCGAAGGTATCTGAACATACTTTGTAACCTCGATTCAACATATGCTAGTTTATTGATGGAATTATTCTCTTTATATGAGCAATATTCCGCCGAGTGTGATATGCATAGCATATCATGATTTAAATGAAGATTAAACTACCTATCCTGCTGTTTCGAAATATGAAAGAGACACCTTGAAAGTTGTTGGGTGAGATGATCAGAAAGAGGAGAAAGTTTCGAACTGAAAATGATAGTTTGAGGGAGTATAGGAAGAAATGAGATTTCCCACATATATGTTGAACATGCTCCTGATGGACTGTTTACTTTTACTTGAGCGAAAATCGCCGAGGTAGGTTGAGCACTATGACTCGTAAATATTTCTTCTCGTATAAAAATGCCGTTTTTTTATTTCCTTTCATTCATTGCCTCCTACAAGGTTTCTTGTATGGCTTGTAATTATTCTTCGATGTCGTTTCAGACTTGTAAAATTCAGTCTCCTTAAATCAATATGAGAATTGTGGCCATACACGCATCTAGTTTTGAAATGCTGTAGTACCGAGAAGAGACATCGTTGTCAAATACTGAGTGACAATATGAGTCTTCCCTGTTGGAAGATGAGTTCTATTTTGTATATTAATGAAAGGTTTGATAATGTATATTCATCATTCAGTATTCCAAATTGATTCTATCAATACTGATATTAACTTCAAATCAGACGCAGGAATTCATGAATATGTGGTTTGATAATATCCCGGTATCAGTCATACCATTGGGACAATTAATCATGGGAGCACAAACCACTTTTTTAATCATGTTGTTTGAATAATCATAGAATCTGTTTACTCTGACTGATGATAGGATGTTCTGATATAACCATTCCTTCCAAACGCTTTTCCGATAACCTGCAGGACACCAGAGTAAGTTTCTTCCCGGAATGGAGTGTACAACGGTTGGATTGGTCATTCTGGAAGTGAAACAATCCCTCCTTGCGTGTCATCCACATTTTTTTTGAATTCCTGTCGTAAAATGAATCTACACCATGCCCAGACATGTCTCGCAATACAATTAGTAAAGCATTGTTTCCGTTTAAATAATGACGTTCATATTGCCAGTCTGAGGAGCGGTATTATAGGCTGTTGAGCCCTATTCAATATAAATGGTTTGATATGTTTATGTGTCAATTTCACTCCAAAATATAATATTCATGCATCAATTTCATTATCCCAATTTTTAATTTTCTGAGTTGACCCGTTCAAAAAATATATGGGGGGGGGGGCATTTCATGAAATTTAATAAAATCACTGTATATCTTTGTCACTAGGCTAAGGGTGTTGAAAGTGTTCAGAATAGAGCCAATTCTAAACACTGAAAGGCGCTTCCAACTTGTATAAAGAAGGAAGCGATGGCGTCCCCTCTAAAGGTCACAGCTCATTAGAGCCACCCGGCACCCACTCGGCACCGCCTCGTCACACGGCGTCCACTCGTTGTCGACAGGTGGACGCCGCGTTATCACCAATAAACGTCGCGCGGTCAACCAGTGGACCCCGCGCGGTCAACGAGTGGACGTCGCTTGGTCCACGAAGTTTTGAGTAGTCTGTTAACACTTGGCACTAGCTTTACATTATTCATTTTGAAAGCAAAAATGATACATCCGACTCGTTCGAAAAAAAGGCTGGGAATAGAGCGAGGGTGGGGAGAGTGGCGCAGTGGAGTATCGTCCTCGCGTGAATCATTCGCGGGCAGCGCGCGGTCCACTCGGGAACCGCGCGTTGGCAACGCGAAGTCAACGCAAGGTGAGCATGCGAACAGCCAGTTGTCACCGAGTGGTCCACCTGCCATCCGCGCGTGGAGGGCTTACGACCGAGGCGATCCGGTGACGCTACGGAGTTGATATAGTGATCGCATACCCATACAAGTCCATATAAAGAATGCTAGCCGCAGGAGGCGTGCCGAGTGGGTGCGCGTTGGCAACGCGAAGTCAACGCAAGGCGAGCATGCGAGCAGCGAGTTGTCACCGAGTAGTCCACCCGCCATCCGCGCGTGGAGGGCTTACGACCGAGGCGATCCGGTGACGCTACGGAGTTGATATAGTGATCGCATACCCATACAAGTCCATATAAAGAATGCTAGCCGCAGGAGGCGTGCCGAGTGGGTGCGCGTTGGCAACGCGAAGTCAACGCAAGGCGAGCATGCGAGCAGCGAGTTGTCACCGAGTAGTCCACCCGCCATCCGCGCGTGGAGGGCTTACGACCGAGGCGATCCGGTGACGCTACGGAGTTGATATAGTGAGCGCATACCCAAACAAGTCCATATAAAGAATGCTAGCCGCAGGCGGCAAGGCGGTGCCGAGTGGGTGCCGGGTGGCTCTAATGAGCTGTGACCTTAAGTATACGGGACTCGGAGAATTGGCGAGGAGAGAGGTGTACAGGGCACACGGAGATCGCAATGGTAGCGGAGAAAAAAATCCCACTATCCGCTATCGAAGTGATACAGGCAGAGGACAAAATCAGATGGACAAGGATGATCTGACTAGAGATCCTGGATAGGAAAGAGTGCGAAGAGGAACGGGTAATCTTTCCCCCAGAAAGCTTGGTCTGTTTCACAGACGGGTCCAAACTGGAGAAAGGAAAAGCCGGAGCAGGAGTTTACTATGCGCCTACGCGCTAGGTTCCTTGACAACAGTTTTCTAAGCAGAGGTGTATGCGATACTGTAGGCGATCAAAATGGAATAAGTAAGGCTAGGTAAAGAGAGACACGTGTTTATGTCTACTCTTACAGTCAGGCCGAGTAGGGCTCTGTATGCAACCAGAACCAGGTCAAGACTGGTTCAGGAACACAGGAACGCCCTGGAGGTCCTTGCGACAGAAAAAGAAATCACGCTAGTGTGGGTCCCAGGCCATGCGGGGATCGAAGGCAACGAGCGAGCGGACCAGCTAGCCAAGCAAGGAGCCGGACAACCCTACTACGGGCCCGAACGCGCACTCGAGAGGAACAAGGAGAGGAAAAGACGGCTGCAGGCAGTCAAAGCAGATTATATCGGGGCCAAGATATTGAGGCTAAGCCGCAAAGGACTCTCACTCTTAGTGGGAGTTCTGACCGGACAATGTGGCATCAGGAGACATCTGACTCTCATAAGAGTCGAGGCAGACCCACTATGCACGGAATGTGGAGAGAAGCAAGACTCGTTCCACTTCCTTTGCGGCTCCGACAAAACCTTTTCGGAGCCGCCACTATCAAGGAAGAGGAATTGCACTCTTTGCAGTGGAAGGATATTTCGACTTTCATAAGAAGATTGAAGAGGTTCGAACAAGTATCTGCCATGGTGAAGATGCCGGGGTTTGCGAGAAGGGTCCACAGAAAAACTTTCGGAAAAACTGCACAACGGTCAAGAAAAAGATATGCTCGTCTAGTTGTGATGCATCTGGGTACTTTCCTTCGAATTGTCATCACATTATTCAATTTCCACCTCGCTTATATCTGCATCGAATTTAGGATGAAAAATATCATGAACATTGAATAGCAATGTCCTTCCGAACAAGCAGAGTTTCGAAAGAAACTCTCACAAACCGCATTCATTTGCTACATAGAAAAAGTACACGAATAGTCCAGAGAAATAATATCACCTTGATCTGATACATCTGAGGACTTTCCTTGGATTATCATGACATGAGAAAGTTCTCACCTCGCTTATATCTGCATCGAATTTGGGTTGGAGAATGTCATGAGAATTCTATTGCTATGTCCTCTTGAAAGAGACAAGTTTCGAAATGACGGCGCAATCCGCTTCCATTTGTTATATAGAAAACTGCACAAAAAGTCCTCTATCTTTCGATGTTCGATAGCATACCACAAAATATGCTACTGCAAAACCATGAACTGGCTGGATTCGATGATGATGTATCCAATATCAACTTCACAATCTTCCTCAGTTTCCTCTTCATATCATCACATTTTCATTTTGCAAGATGTATTCACTAGCGCACTAAAAACCGTAATGAGTTGTCCAGGACATGGTAAGTGAGCGATATGATATCACTGTTTTTGTAGGTTTTTTGTGACACGAAGTAGTGGCTAATAGCACGAAAGAAAGGTGACTAAAATTTTGGTCTGTGAGAACGTGGCTTGAAGTATGATTTGTATATATAGATCAACTTCTCAAAGGTTCATTCTGAATTCAATTATATTTGATTTTAAACAAACCCGTACTCGTAACTTAAATCATACCAGCATATATTCCGAAAGCATTCTGAGCTGGGACAGATACAAGATGATAGATCGACATTCATTGGGGCGTATTCAATATCATATTCAATATCAATCGAAGAGTTGAATTAACAACAAAAAAAAAACAGTTTTGAATGAGCTGTCACCAAACTCAAATGTGCTACTTAACACTTATCTAATGTTTCCGACAGTTACTCCCATGTTAGTTAGTATACAGAAATAAGAACTCGCAGTTTTGTGTTCATACCTGTTATTATTTTATTAGGTACAACACTGACCTCCGCTTCTCCAAAAGCATTGAAAATGATATTGTTACAAACAACTAGAGCATGTCTTGCACAAGATTTGATGCAGTTATAACCTGGGAAAGTTCAATATTCGCAGACATTAATGAGGTATGATGTGAATATGGTTTCGAGTAATATTGCTATTCTCAAGACATCACATTCTATTGATTTGATGAATATCATCTATGAGAATAACATTGTGTTTTCAATGGAGAGAAACTATTCGATAGTTTTCACTGTGACTGATATAATCAATTTTTCGATATGCGAATATTCATTAGAAAATTGAATACGATTACGATTGAATTTCATGAAAATGAAACTGAAGTATTGTTGAGTTCCAAAGCTAATGGCTAAAATCGATCATTAGCATTTCTTGTTCTTGAAAGAACCAAATGCGTTGGATTGCAAGAAGGATCACATATGTACACCTTATCCAATCCATCTGGGCACAGAACTAATAACATATATGCCAGCAATCTCTGTGAAGTGTACTAAGAAGAAGAAACACCTATTATATGTGTTAACTGTGCTGAAATTTATTCCTAGAAGGTGTTTTTTTTTCGTCATGGTCTACACTTTCAGTGTGCAACTGGGAAAGTATCTGAGTTTGTGCCAAGATGGATTGAATAAGCTTGACATGGTTTTCATTTTCATGCAACTCACCAACACCAGTCACGATATGGAGTAAGTTTAAAATTGAGGCGGACAAACTGCATATTTTGTTTAAATGATGAGAAATGATAGGATATGAATGTTCAGGAATGAAAAGCGATTGATTCCAAGGAGGATCACATACATGGTATTAATTTTCATGCAACTCAGCAACACCAGTCACGATATGGAGTAAGTTTCAAATTGAAGCGGACAAACTGCATATTTTTTTTCAAAAAGTGATTCGGTGCCCCCCCAAACTGGAAATATTTTGTTTGAGATAGTGCAGTTAATACTGATCAGTATGGTACGCGATCAGAATAGTTCACAGAGCTTCAAATGTTAAAGAAGGATCAAAATATTTACGTTTTCTATATTTCTGGGTATACAACCAATTCAAAAGTGGATTTGATTGCAAAAATCATGTGATCAAGTGGAGGAAAACTGAATAAAAACTTATAAATGATATTTCATTATGTGTTCCTTCATAAGGAATGGAAATATTCTCTTGGATCACTTTCCATATAGTTTAAGATATTTATTTATCGTAAGGCTATTTGACCAGTCGAATAGAAGAAAGAAACAAAACGTCACCAGAACATAGAAAACATTACATAGGTATACAACACCGCATAGAACATAGAAACAATATCAGATCGTACTTCAAGAGGGTACAAACGAAGATCTAATCCATTTATATTATCAATTGACTCTGGAGTCGCTATCAGAAAGTCCTCAGCAACGACGAGAATATTTTTGATACAGATGATTGCATCAGTGTTTCTCAAATTCGTCGAAACTATGTCATTCTGGAACTATTTTGCCGCGAAGCAGTCTCAGGGACGATCAATAATGATATTTTTTTTAATTCCACTCTCAATAAATACCCCATTCGAAATGCAGAAGGCACAGCCTCGTGCAGGCAAGAGACAGGTAATATTGTTGATTGTCGTGGCGCTTCAGTGTGAACTACTAATTTTTGGTAGTGGTTACCAACTCTTGGCAAACCCAGAGAGCTCAGAGTATCAGATTCTACGATTGAAATCTGTACAAGTGCATTTTGATGTCTTTTCGCTGCTATTAAAACTAGCGTCAAGTTCACTCCTTCGTACAGAGCAATCGCTCTAGCTTACTAGTTCACCGACTGACGCTGGTCCAAACTCTCGTCATCCCTTTACATTCGCTTCTAGAGCTTTCTGGGTAGATATTACAGCCAAGTTTTGATCTTTCATTACAGGAACAGCCCACAGTTCAGTCAAAATAACTGTGAGACTGAAGAAAGACGTAGATGTGCAGGTCAAATCAAGCGGTCATTTGAAGTCTTCAGCCGGTTTGACTTCTCAACTGGGGCATAGCAAATTCATACGCATCTATGGTGTTACTTTACGCCTTATAAAATTTTTCGGATCGCGGCTCATCGGACCAGAAATGTTTAACAGTTGACAGAAATATGATTCATATAATCTCACGAAGACATTATATATCTCAGCAGTATTCATGTTTTTTGTGAAAGTATGGAAAAATAAAAACTTTCATTTTCATTCCCTCCTGGTTTTTATAATTCATATGGCGCATTAATGTTTTTTTCTCAGTGCAGATTCTGCTGGCACAAGGTCTCATCTCGTCTTATTCAATTTATCTGAACTTTTATGAAGAATTCACTTTTAAATTGAAGTGTTCTCAAGCGATCCCTTCCCCTGTATGCTCAAAGAGATGGCTATATGTGATTAGTCTCCAGAATACTGAATGAATTATATTTCTTCAACCTCATTTTGAACGTGATGACAGCAATATGGAGTTTGTTTGAACGATTCTGAAGAGAGAACCAGTTCGAGATAATTTGACTCAGTTTACAGGGTGTCTCTGAAAGGTACAGAAAGAATGCTTCCACAAATTCCTGACGCTAAAATGTGATGATAAAACCCAACTAACCTCAGTACAAAAGTGGATGATTACAGAGATACAGAGTTTCAAAAGTTCAATTCGATTTCAGTTCTTAATATCTTTTCTAATAATCGGTATATTGACAAAATGGTTAAGGCTTTTGAGGCCAAGGTTATTGGTATAACTATTTGTCTTCGGGCTTGAAGGCCGTCGTTCTTTTGAATTTCTTCCTAACGTTTCGCTAGCGCGAGTGGCCAGCTTCTTCAGAGGCTTACTCATTTCCGATGACTGAGTCAGCCTCTTAAGAAGGGGACGTAAAGCCGGCGGATTCTGAGTCCATGAATGTTGGGCTCGTTGAAGATCCCTACCTCTGGTTAGACTACCAGAAGACTCGGAAAAATTTTCGGTTGGGGGGAGTGTGCTCACCGGCGTCGGTGCGGTGATTGGCCTTGCTAGCGAAAATATGCCGACGATAAATGAAGAATTAAAAAAATCGATCATCCAATACGGAAAAAAAGGGGAGTGCTAAAACAATATTGGTTGATGGAATCCAATAAGCCTTTAGTCTTGCAGGGGAAGAAACTTCTATTAGAAAAATATGCAAAGATTTAAAGATATAGAAAGCTTCAGTAGACAGAAGTTTGAAAAATAACAAATTTCACTCCTATCACATGCAACTTCGCTAGTGATGGATGGGACTCGGGATGGGAGCAGTGTTTTTTGGAAGATATACAGTTTTGTCGAACGATGTAAAATGAAATAACAGAAAATGAAAGATTCCCGAGGAGCATCATGTGTATGTGAACCCTCATCAACATAAATGGATTCTTGGGGTATGGGGCAGGGCAGTATTGTGGATCATTACGTTATCAGATCATAATTTTTCGTGAGGTATCGATTAGAGATGTGTTTCTACTATTCCTTATAGGAGACGTTCTTAGGTTAATGGAACACCTACCTGATCACATCAAAAATGGAATGCGACTTCAGTCAGATGGGGCATCAGCACATTTATGGGGAAAGTTGGGGAGTTACATGTCATGTTCCCAGATGAATGATTGGCTGCCGAGGTCTGGAACTGATGTCAATGGATTTTTATTCAAGGGGAGCAGTAACAACAAAGATCATTCATTTGAATGAATTACACCGTTTCATCTGAGTCACGTGAGTTACGTACCACAGAAGTACGTTCAACCAGCCGACTAGGTCTATGACCCAGCCAAGGAGCGCCGACGCTGCAGTATCAAATAGCCGGCATTTCCAGAAAAAGCCAACATCATATTTTCTCAC
>JAVJAQ010005880.1:2002553-2021601 GCA_032362365.1 Zygogramma bicolorata
GTGAGAAAAAGTTTTTTGAATAGATTCAGAAAATGTACAGAACAAGGTGAAAGTCGTTATGAAATACATAGTGAGTATGATTTTTGTCGGTTCCTTTGTTTGGAATTCAAAATTTTAGAAATGGTTTGTATCTTTGATTTCTCGAAAACATGTCGAAACACGCAGATGATGAAAGAACTCACATGTTAGTGATTCCATGTAGAATGCGAACACAGACTGATACACAGAGTGTTCTGTTCGAAAAACTAGTATAAACTCTAACTGGTTGATGAAAATGAAAGTAACATTTGAAGCCCTGTGATTACAGATATATCGAGCAAATACGTATTATTAGGATATCTTGTTTATTCAGTGATCAGAAATAGTTCTTGTTATTTGTTGAAAAATTTGTTGGAAAAATTATATTCACCTTTCTGGAATCTCTAGGAAAAACATATTTTATTTGGGGATGAAATTGAACTAACAAATTTCCATTTTAAATTACTTGTGAAGAGTGTACCACATTATCTAATACTATAGGAAAAAATCTGGAAATTTTTTAAAAACAAGATTTTTGAACATTGTTAGGATTCGAATGAAAATTGTCAACAACAACTCTTGGCTTAGGTCACTATCACATTGCATATTTCGTCGGTTGGATTCAATTATTGAAAAAACTTAAAAAACCATACTGAATTCTGATGATTTTCAAAAATGAGACAGCTGAAAATCATTTTTCGAGAATGAATAATGATATCAATACTGTGAGAGGAAAAGTGAGATAGCTCGACAGAAACGAAAAAAAAAAGAGAGAGAAAAAAATAACGAATCTATATGGATAGAAAAATTTTATCAATGAATCATGAATAATGAAATTGTTCTCTACAGAGTTTGTACAGGCTTCAACAAAGTTCAAATCAATTAAAAATGGAAGTTAAACATGAATCAGGAAGCGTCGTCAGACATATTTAAAGAAAACAGTATCTTTCAATTTCGTTAACAGTTTCTAATAACTTTTTCATAGGAATGTATTGGTTTTTATAGTGCCAGTAACATTGTACTTCTCTTTCTGAGCCTGCTTTATATTTAACTATTTCGTTATTTCATATAAACCATGATTGTTTCGAGTGAAATTAATTCCAGAGTATCATGTGAAATTTAAAAACACAAATCGAACTGTTCAACGAATATCTCTTAGCACCAAATGTGTGAAAAAAACTCACCTTGGAGTGCGGCTTCAATTTGTAAAGTCCCTTGTGGCACCATACGTTCAGGCATTCCATATCACTTCATTATCAGCGCACATTTACGCGCCCACTTATGTATTTGCGGAAGGCTCAGGAATCACTCAGAGTTACCATTACATATTGTGTCTATGGGAGATTATCTGGTTATCTAAACAGACGGTGTGAATGAAGCTAACATCATATGTTGGCATGCCAGTTATCGATTTTTTGTGGAAATGAAGGTTAATTCTAGTGCATGACGAGTAAAATAAGGGCATTTACCAAGAACTTGGTTTATGATGAAAATGATGGAATGCGAAGTTCTCATGACTCATCAGATCCCATTATAAGTTGGGTAAAATAAAAGATGAATGTCTCAATTGTTGCCTTTATCGTACAAATAAATTTCCAGTTCTTGGGCAAACATTCGGGAACACTTTTTTTCAATCGCAGTTGTCACAGAAAAATGAACAATTTCAGTGCCATCAGTAAAAATGATCTCGAGTCTTGTTAACCAATGATGATGAGAAAACAAGTATAACAGCAGGAATGCAATCGGAACTACAAGTTGGAGAGCAGATTCGAAGGGACTAGAACCCATTCTTACTTGAAATTGAATATTTCATGTGTTATCTTAGCTACTCAACTAAATCATTTATCTATCATAATAATTCAATTCATACTCGAAACAAATCTCGGAGGCGAAATACTCATGGAAATGACGATGAAAAAACCTTGAATAAATTATGCCTGTATGATTATAACTCACGTATTATTATAAAAATTCAGAGCTACTGATCCAATTAGACCAATTTCCATTATCTAACTTGCTCCTAAATATCATTTTTGTTACATTTCAAACTTTTCAACATGGTATGAATAATGAAGATCAACAACAAACATGAACCAATATCATGAGATGTAATGAATCCAGGAAATTTTCGAAAAGATATATCGGGTGAAAATAAAATCATCATACACGGCGCGTTCAGTTGTTTGTAGGGTTAGAAATTTAATATTCGGAATAAAAATATAGTTTATGATACTCTCAACGGAAGTGGAATCGGGTGAAAAATTCAATATCAGAACCTGTATTTTTTCGATCTCACCATACAACATAAAATTATGTTTTTAACCATAAAATACAAGTGGCCTTTTTTTTTCAGAAAAAAGGCCTATTTTTCAAGAATATATTATGGCAACACTACGACGTCATGTATTCGAAACTATTTTTGAACACCATGTGGGAGTAATAAACTGAGGACAACATTTCTTGAACTGAACTCCGAAAATTTTAATTTATGACGAATTTGAACCTATTTTTCTAAACTCCATTTTTAATTTCACTTCTTTCAGAATTCTAGATAAAAATTAGTTTATTTTGACCGTTGGCATTGAGTGTACATATTTTTCCATTGAGGTGTAGTAAGTAAAAGTATTATACGAGTTTGATTTTTTGTTCTAATAGAAGGAGCAGAATTCTGGAGCTGGGACAATCCATAGACCTTTATTAACTACTTCTTGATGAGTGAACACTATTCATAGTATGTTCAGCATTTTTTATAGGAAAATATGTACACTTGAAGGTTTGAGTGTCAAACATACTAATCCTATTTAATAGTATAGAGGAAATTGAAGTTGAAAAGAGAAAAAAACACACTTCCTAAGTTCCAGTCAAAAACTAAGCCAATTTTGTCTTTTGTTCCTAACTTCATCCAGTTGTTCGAAAATAGTTTCACATATGACGTCATAGTGCTACTATATAATATTTGGGAGAAATGGCTCTTATGGCGCTAGAGAAATGACAAATACCTAATGTTATATGGTAGAAAACAAATGCCTGGTTCAAAAAATGAACCTTTTTTTTTACTTCATTTTTCACTTTCAATTGAAGAAGGTTCTCACATAATACACGGTTTCATTCAGAATGATTAAATAAGGTCAAACGGGAAGTGAGTTGCAGTTATTTTCCAACAAGCGCCTGGTTCGATATTTCATAAACCAAAAAAAATGAATGAAGGAATGATAATATCGAAAACAGAAAGAGTAGGAATCATTATTAACATTAAAAAATTACTTCCGAAAATGGTGACAGAAATGAAGATGATTTAAGAAAATCCCAAATGAATCGTCATTCACTGTCGTCAAACAAATTTTCGATTCATTCATCTCGGAAGCTGAAATTTATATCTAAAATAACAAGCAATTCTCGAGAATAAGATAGACAAATATTATACAGCCATTTTCGTATGCCTCAACACGACTTTCGTTAATCGCTACTCGGAATGCCTAATCTTCATACTTTATTATACTCATTTCCTGCTTGATTCCGTAGTAACTGTTATATACACGTCTTCATTCAGGTATTTCAGAATGGGTTGAAGAAAGGTGAATGAATTACTAGATTTGAAAGTGAGGATTTATTCCGAACTAAACCAATATCGGAATATCATTTGATATAAAGAGTTGTGAAAAATATATATTTTTTTTTTCACATTGAGCGGAATTATTATTTATCTCTATACGAATTCTATACCATAATAACTTTCCCGGGGAAAATATCCTTCAGAAATACCCAAATCTGTTGAGTTTTTGGAATCACTTCTGACTATAAATTCCACATTATTGATAAAAGTATATTGCTGATCGTAATTCCTAGTATCGAGATGGATTCATTGGAACAGATACTTCCGAAATCAAATGCAGGCTGACTCTCAGAGTTGGACTGAATTGTGAAGTGGATTCATTTGTTCTTGGATCCATTTTCAAGGTTTTCTCTTCTCTAGATATGCTGAAAAAAAGCTTTCAGTTCTTATAATATCTGTTCTTCTTTAGGCAAATTGGTATATCTGCCCCGATAGGTTACTGCAAAATTGAGAAGATGGAAATTTCAGTGACTATTTTGTCAATAAGTTATGGTATTTTTACGAATTTGGAGATGTGATTGAGGAATTTATAAAAAAAATACGTATTGGCGACTTTTCTGAAGCTAGTCTTTTTCAAGCCTATTTTGGAAAATTCTAAATGGAATTATAGTACGTAGTATGATGATGCAGAGACTATTGAATGAATCATGAATAAACATTTGAAAAGTTGCGAAATGCTTCAGGAATGTTACTATATCTAGAAAAAATAACTTGCATGGTGAATATTCTCCGATTAGGGACTTACCAGCAATGTAGTTATAGATTGATACAGGGTGTTAGGTAATCATGCGGTAAACATTCAATGGGTCATTCCTTGACCTGTTCAATACGTCTCGTCAGTGATCCTTACCTGTATCGGTCGCATTTGTTCTGATTGTGACATTTGACTAATTGACGTATCTGCAATAGTAAGTGAAGTCCTCTATCATGAATGAATATTCGCACGCCGGGATGGTTGACATGTATTTTATGTATGAACTTGCTGATGGTAATTCATTACAAGCTACACGATTGTATATGGAACGATTTCCTCGCCGTAATATCCCAGACCGAAAAATCTTCGAAAACATTTATGGACGACTTGGTTGAACATGCGAACGGTACTACTTGAACATGACATGTTTTTTGAAAATGATAGAGGAAGATCCAGGTAGTTATACGTTACATATCACACATACTTCGAACATAAGTATTTGGACATATGGAAAATTTCGAAGGACCATTTGATGTATCCTTATCACACTGAACGCGTACATGGCCTGCTCGATCCCCAGACTTAAACCCCCTGGATTTTCACTAATAGAGATATCTGAATTCAGCAGTGGACGATAATTATTGGATAATTTGGACGACCCGGGAAATCAGATAATTGCTGGGTGCAACTCAATGAGAAACGTCCCTGGTGTAGTTGAAAGAATACGGCAGTTAATAACGAGAAGATTGAATGCTTGAATCCAGGCTGAACAAAGTTATTTTGGGCAATTTGAGATTGAGCCACTTTATATATATATATATATATATATATATATTGTGACATTGAAAAATTATATCTCCGACATCTTCGAAACAAAGGTGTTGTTCAGTAATCATCATAGGACAAAATATTCTCAGAAAAGGCCAAGGAATAACAATATGAATATTTGCCGCATGTTTAACCGACAACCTGTATTATTGTTCTTCATGAAAGTATTCATTCAATACCAGAACATAATTTCAGTGCTATTATGCAACAGCAAAGCTGTCCTCCTGATTCAGAAACCGGTATCTCAAAAAAATCATTATGTATCTGAGATGAGTTTTATTCGGTTGAAATCAAATAAAATAATAATTCAATTTTCGAGCATCACTTCATTTTTGAGCAAACTGAATCTAGAAATCATATCGATTATAGATCGACATAGAAAAAAAAAATACATATGTACAGAAGGGGAGTTTTTGATGATTCCTACACAGAAATAAGTCACATATAATCGCATATAATGGAACTCCCAGGTATCAACCAGAGAGTTTTCGATTCCAATCGAGTATTAGTATTAGTCTATGAACCCTAGTTATTATTGATGAGCATTTTGTATAAGAATATTTCCACTGCAATATTAATTAGTCGTCCAATGAAATGGGTATCAAACTAAGTTTTCCATCAACCAGCTGCCGTCCCCTAGGAACAGTTATGCTCAAAAGTGAGGTCGATCGATCCACCGACTGAAAATAGAGACTGATATATGCGAGAGCTACAATCCCGACTCAAAACACTAGGATAAGCAAGACATAAATGGAATGCATATCAGGTCCTCGGACGAACACAATTTAAAATCATCAACAGCGCCGCTCAATGAAAAAATCAACGTGAAAACACGAGAAGTTTCCTGATTATTAATTCATTGAAGAAGAAAAATATCATAAGTTGAATATTATAATATAATTAAACGAATTCCTCCTTATGAGAGCTTTTGATGAGCCCTTCATGATGCGTATCAAGCCCTTCAAGTCTGCCAGCAGTGATGGCATGAATAATATTTGCTTTCAATTAGTGTTCTTGGAAGCTTCCAAGAATGATCATTTGAATCCCTGACAGAATTATTTGCTGTTCAGATAATATTTCAAAAGTGTATCATCATCAGGAACTTCATTTTGGAACGAATGGCATTGAGAAATAATTTCCAACAACGCTTTTCTTCTGGATCAACTCCTTGAATATTGTCACGAAAAAAAGCCACATTCACATCAAACATGGTTGTTCCTCCTCAATCGTTAATATAAAGGCAAGACAAGGTTTTGTAGGTTGAACGTCAGAATATATACACAACTGATGAGGGAAGTCTTGTCGATAGTTTGGCGATATAAACACTTCTAAAGATCTGTTACCCTGACTTCAAACTAATATCCCCCGCACTCGACGCACGTTCCCCTTACAAGGTAAGCATCTTCGGGATAAAAAATGTATTTCGCGGGTGACATCAGTTTGATATTGGGGTAATTGATAATATGCCTAGAAACCCTGGTGATTCCACTGATTGATTAGATTTTTGTGGCGAAGAAAACAATCGACGATTTTGGCGGTTTCCCCTATTTTTAGTAGAGGGCGTTATGTTCCCATTATTCAGATTTGATGACAAGTCAATTGTCACATCGTCATGTCACTTTGAGATTTATATGTGTACGATGTTTTTATCGTGTTTATCAATTGATTTCGTTGCTTTCAACACTGAAACGTTTTTATGGTTTTCTACTGGTATTTGATTGGCCACAAGCTCAATTATCCACCAAAAATCAAGCAATCCATATTTCGCCAGCTTTATCCCAAACTTTCACAGGTATAAGTGAAAACACCAGGGTTTCTAGGCATCTGAGTAATTGATCTCTAGAAAAACCCTAGATCTTAGTTAATGTAATGTGATCTATTTTCTTTTATTGAATAATGATTATACTCGTAACTATATCATGTCAACATTTTATATGGCTACTCTATATTTCCTAATGAATGGTCATTATCTTCGGAGACTGAGACTCCAACAATATTTCTTAGTAGTTTTTCGAAGTATAACAATTTCATCGAAATATAACCATTAAGTTTGCGTTGATCCAACATTATAGTTCAGAATAACATGATTCAAATTAGGAGGATAGCTTATCATAAATTTCATGAAAAATTGAAGCAAATAGTTTTTTGATTTATTTCAATGTAGCTTTTATAAAAACAATGAATGAAAAAGCACACATTAGCATAGTTTTGCTTTAGACTGAAAAATAATGAGCTCAGACAGAACAATTCAATACATAGTTCTGAATTCAGATGAATATAACCGTTTATGTCCTATATGAAATTCATAAGGAATATTTTTCCACCAAAAGAATAAAGGAAAAAAAATTCACAATGCAGCTTCAAGAGTAAGTTTCTTGACAGAAGGTGAAATTTCCATAGAGATAATTCCAATGATAGACAAATCCAAATCCAGTAAATAACCTGTGAGTAGGTATATGAGAAAAAATGATAGACCGGACGGAAGTGACATACTTTTTCAGACCAATTTTTTCAGTTTTTCTTTTCAGGAGTGAACACTTGAATTTCAACAAAACGGAATCTGCAAAAAGTCATGCTTTCTGGATATTCATGAAAAACTCAGCTGGTTTTGATTACCTTTCGCAACACATTCGTGCACATTGTGAGTCTCGTTGTGTAATTTGAAACACCATGCCTTCATGTCTTTTGCATTTCGAGAGATGTTCTTATGGGTAACAGAGGCGAGGCAGTCTGTGAAAAATCGCCCATCAAAATATCTGTGGAAGTTAACAAAGGCAAATAAATTGGATTTACATGAAGTACCCCAGAGCACAATTTTTACAGATTACACATTTTTCCAACCTCAAGTATTTCCTTTTTCGATGGCAGACTGTGAAAACTTGGTCCAAAAAGTTTGTCATTGCTGCCCGGTCTAAACGAATCCTTGATTCAAAATTGACGGTATGATGTTGACTCTGTAATTATTCGGTTGTTCATTACAAAGTGAAATAATTTCACGAATATTTTCATTGCCGTGTTCAAGTGCCCGTGAATGTACTGAATAACATTCATTGTTATAAACACCATTAATTCCAAACCAGAATATGAGGGAAATAACTTCATAAACACACACACACATGTAACTTATAAACACGATGTGGGACCGAAACCGCGTTACGCGATGGCCTGCTGTGCTTAATGAACGCGGTGTTGAACTGATGGAATTATAAGTTACGGCAGAGCTTATTCTGTTCAGGAGCTGGCTCCTCGATGATCGCGTGAATGAATAATAATGACGGTTATAGAGTCCCCTCTGTTGACGGTTTTCGGATGGATAATTGCAAAGAACGGTGTTTTGCTAACTCTTTAGGCTCTTTTGTTGGAGATAACAAATTGGTATGATATCGTTGATAAACACCTCGAACAGAACCGGTTGTCACAAATTTGACTTCCAAAACAAGATAATTATATCGCACACGTTTAATTTTCTTCGACAATCGACAGCCTACCTCCCAGGCAGCGTGGATATAATCGTTAATGAGGTAACGATTGCGAACTCAAAATTCCAAGAATAAAATCGATTTCTCGACATTTTTTTTATGAATGATGTGCCTTCGTCGAGAATGGTGTCCGTCTTGCAACTCGAAGGTCGTAATGTTCACTGTTCGAGCTGAAGAAGGGAAAAAAATTGAGTACCATTCCTTCCACTGAAGTGCCAACGAATAATTGTTAGGAAGAGATTTCAAGAAACAGCACTTTTACTTATTTCTTGAAAGTCATCATTTTGTGGTGGATAAATCTTTTCTTCTTAGTTTTGTGGATTTCTTACCGGCAATCTTTTCCAGACAGCAAAAGCAAATTCCTTTAATTTCCGTTTCCTGCTATGACTCTCTTTCTTTATCATTTTTTTGTTCCATTCTACTGTATGATCCCCATTGGCAGTAAGAATGTGGTCTTATAATTTGGAATAACCTATCTGCCATTTCATGATGTACATCTTGTGTTCTTTTTTTCGCACTTTCACTGGTCATTACGTTTCACCGATATATTGTTGACTGCACGAACAAGGAATTCGATAAATACCATTTTTGTATTTTCTCTTGTGTTGTATGGTTCAGTATGTGTCCGTAGTGAATGTGAAGTATTTTTTTTTCTGAATGTAATCCTAACCTCATACATGTTGCCAATCCGTTTCATCTTCTCAGACAAACGAGGGACATGAGGTATAATCGTTGATACAGGATGTGTTTTTGATGTAGGTTGTACGTCTTCAGTGTAAGGTGTGTTTGGTTTTTCAATTTCTGTGAATGTTCTTTCTATATCCTTTTCTGGATAGCAATTTTCTTTCAATACTGACTTTATGAAGTTCATCCCTTCATCAACTTTATTGAATGAGTTGCTATAGTTTGTGTTCTATCATAAAGGTATTTTTCTATTCATCTTTCAATACTTGTATGGTTGTTTGAGGTCTAGCGGAAATATAGTATAGACTCTTGTTTATTAGTATGTTCCAAAAATGTGTCAAGTTCATTTCGAGCATGACTCCATATAGCAAAAAACCATAAACATATTTTCACCATATATTCGAACCATTTGGACAACATTCTGTGGAAGAATCCTCAGAAGACTCCATATTAAGAATCGGAGAAAGTGGTGAACTCATAGCCATCCCAAATCCTTGTAGATAAATTATTTGAAAATATGTTTTTTCTGTACATAATTCTGAGATATCTATGATCGCATCTTCATTCAATTTCGTGTTATTGATCAGTGTTACGTCATTCTCTAATTTTGACTCAATTTCTAGAATTTTGAACAAATATTACTACTTATTTTCTCAGATTGTTGTAGGTTAGAAACCCAGAAAACCACGAAAAAAAGTGATCACATTAACATTTTGTGTTCACTTCTTTTCAACCTCTTATTTCTTTATTTGGTTTCCAAACACACACCGACACTGAAACGGATCCTTTGCATATAAAAATGTATTCAATTCTACCAATTCGCTATTGCAACTGTTTAGTGACTATTCAGTTTCGAATTGCATTTGTTATCTTATTCGAGCATACATAGTGTAATATTCGTCTAGTGATTGATAGCTGCCCTATCCAGGACGTACTAAAACGCTCATCAAGTCTTTCATATTCTCAGATGAAACCAAACGCACTATAATCATTTTCTATGTTCAGGTACATTTCGTTTATATCATTAAATATTTTGAAATTTGAAGTTATCATTTGTTTATAATTATTATGGTACCGAGTTATCTTTGAATTTGCTCCACTTCAAAACAATATATTGAGGAATAAACAATAATGTGAACATTTTAATTGTCTGATATCTAGCATGAAAAAGCTTTCATTCATATGAATACCTAATTCCAAATCATTCACCCAATCGCAATATGAGAAAAATATGTAGAAAGAATTCCGTAGTTTTCTAAAGAAGTCGTTCTTCAGAACGCCCTTCTTAATATTTCGAACATGAGTTGCAGAACCTCTCATCAGTTGTTGGAATTACGATCACCGGTGGAGCAATATACTTGGTTATTGGCCGTTGAATATCCCCTCAATTAACTAAAAGTTCGAATACGTGTACTTGAACTTATTTCAATCATCTTGAAAAATGCCAACCATAATTAATCGCAATTTTCCATATCCAGATGTGAACTGCTTCTCGTTTATAGTTAAATGCTTGAAGCAGTATTGTGGTCTTTTGACCAAATGTGTTTTTGATTTGCAGTCTATTGGCTTGAACTGAAATGATTATTTTTAACGAATTCAACAAATGCACTTTTATTCTCATTACTTTTCCCAAGACAATAAACATTAATATTTTTATGACAGTTTGTGTACTCTCTTTTCGTGAAACGTATGAAAGTCCTACATTTTGCTAGAATAACATGAATTTTATGTGGTCATTCATTCATATTGATACGAATCCAAGTGGTTCAAAGCATATTTTATACGCTCTGGAAACTCCTTCGACACACATATGGGCTCCATGTCAATTGAAACGGAGTCACATGTGCCAGTAGAGCTTGAAAATGAAGTTAGATAAAATGAGCATTTGAATATATTTCTGCAGATCGGAAATGTGAAGAGAAGGCAACAAGCTCATTTTCAACGAGTTGCTAATAAATATAGGTTGAACTATCGAAACAAAAACAAATTAAAATTCCTAACATTTGACGGCAATCGCTGAATTTAGAACATTGGTTTCCAATGATTGATAAAAATGGAAATGTGAAACAAGTGACGGAATGTAGTCGCTGTAATCACACTATAGGTTTCCAATGATAGTTTAACAAAATAAGGGGGTGAGGTGATTTTTTCAATAGTGCGAGAAATATTCAGAAAAAATGGAAAAACGATGGCATTCACAACATTGATTTCCAATGATAGTTTAGCAAAAAATGATAGTTTAGCAAAAAAGGAAAGCTGAGGTGACTTCTTAATATAGTACGAGAAATACAAGGAAATGTGAAAAAGTGACGGCAAATGGTCGCTGTGCTCACACCATTGGTTTTCAATGATAATTTGGGAAAGATGTGAAGTTAATGTGACTTCTCAATAGTGCAAGAGAATTTGAGAAAAAATGGAAATGTCCATAGATGGATCGCATAACGTAGCTTTATCCATTTCAAACAACTTTTAGACTATTCAACTCTTAGGCTCTTCATCGTCAGTTGCAGTTAATAAACAAATTGCGGTTTTCTTCCCCTTCATTTCAGATTCCACTATAATAATATGACGTTGTTTAACATACCCCACTAGTATTCGATCCTGAAAGGAAGATTTATTCGAAAAATATCAACGTATTACTCCAGAGCAGGGTCTTGAATTGGGGCATCAACGTTAAACATTCATTCATGCATTATTCATCGTGTTGGATCACGCATCCGCTTCCACATGGAAAACTGTATTCCACCATGAGAGAGCTTCGCAGAATATCCCTACATCCGCTGATTCTGAAATGAATTTCTGAGCCACCATCAAAGGGTTGTTGACGAAAAATTCTAATTGAAATTTCGAGAAATATGTTTGTGGGGAGGAAGTTGGTTAAGCACACTTTAGAAACAGTTGCATGAGAGAAGGGAGGGGCTGAATTTCGACGTACACCTTAAATTTTAATTAAAATAATTAGTATTCGATAAGATCATTAACAATTGTAGTACAGATGAAATGAGATGGATTGATGATTGTGAAAACATTATGGTAAAATCAGTTAATTTGTGTGCGAAACCATTATAATATTCGAAACTTTACCTGAGATTTGAATGAAAAATTGTATGGTATCTCATATTTCCTCCATGATGTTTTCGGTATTGTAGTCAATAACAAGCTTCTTTAAGGAGCATTTACTGTATCAAATCAATGCAAAAAATCTATTTCACCACGGTAGTCAAAATTTCAAGTTTTTGAGAAGAATATGTTTTCCATCTTAGATGAATCCTCTTCATTCAAAAATGCTGCCAACCCGTGAGAGTGCTCTATAACATTCTGATTTTAGTCCAGTAACTGAAGATCCGAAACTAGGGGAAGCTGTGAATAAGTCTACGAGTTCTTCACTTGTGGCTCAATTTATAGGTCGTCACAGATGTTTTCAAAGGACCCAAAACTTAACACGACAATGGCCGAAAATGGCCCCCCAAACACAATAAATGGGTTTTCGCCAATATCTGACTGAATATACGAATTAGAGAATTTTCGAGAATATACGAATTAGAGAATTTTCGTTCATACAAAAATTAAAGATCGTCTTATTATCTACAAAAATGACCCTCATCATTTTTTCCGAAAACTCAACAGTTTTCGAGATAAAGGGACCCACAACTCTCCTCATTTCAGCTGCCGCTTTCTCTATAGGAATTCTGAATACATATATATTTTTTATGGCTAATAATTTTTTGATTCGCGGTTGTTCCGCAGATTCTACATAACTCCGAAATCACATGAAAAAGGTGAATAAACAAATGGATCATTTATTAGAACGCGGGAAAAGTAAAAAAAAAAAATCAGAGATCACTCAAGACCCCCCAAGGACCCATTATAAAGAAAAATTTCCGAAAAAGACTATTTTTGAAAAAAATGTAAACAAATTAATGAAACAGTGTCGAAATGGTGCGGAAAAAAATTTCACAGCTTATTAAATCTTTTTGCCAAATAAGAAAGAACTCCGAAATACATGGAATGATAGCTACGGGTTTCCTTATTATCTTGAACTTTGATTCATTGGAAAATGTCAGTTTTTGCCTGAGTTATGAAACAATTCGTCCGCCCGTCTCCAAGCGAATGCATTGACAACAGAATTCCTATAGAGAAAGCGGCAGCTGAAATGAGGAGAGTTTCGGGTGCCTTCATCTCGAAAACTGTTGAGTTTTCGGAAAAAATGATGAGGGTCATTTTTGTAGACAATGAGACTATCTTTAATTTTTGTATGAAAGAAAATTCTCAATTCGTATATTTAGCCAGATCTTGGCGGGAAACCCATTTTTTTGGGTTTGGGGGGGCATTTTCGGCCATTGCCATGAACGCAATCGTGTTAAGTTTTGGGTCCTTTGAAAACATCTGTGACGACCTACAAATTGAGCCACAAGTGAAGAACTCATAGACTTATTCACAGGTTCGTCCCTCCATTTACTGGACTTTTTTGCATTTCCCTTGAGAGATCGTGAATGATGATTGCGAAATAATGATTTGTTTGAAAAAAAATTCATGATAGCGATATTACATTTGACGTATATATCAAAACTCAAAGCTGTTACTTTGAAATTAGAGTTTCAATCGATCAATACGAAAGGAATCGTTGCAACGTTCAATTCATCACCATAACTATCACAACGAATATATGACGCAATATTCGAAATGTATTTTGAAAAATCCGATGCATTTATATCAGTGGATTGAAGCCACACTGCGTTAATTTGATATCGTCCTCGATGATATGCAATAGTTTTCGAATTGTTCGAGCCATAATTGATTCACTCCGAAGCTTTTATTGAACCATAATCATGGTCGAAATGTTATTACAAAATGAAAGACCAATTGGATATCATCTCATCACAGGCCGTGGCAAGAGTGAATAAATGAACGCAACAGCGGGGATGGTCGAAGGTTGAAGGGGTTGAAATGTAAAAAAATATATTGTTATTATCAATAGAAGTCAACGATTTATGAAAAAAAAATGTAGGTTATGCTTAACCATACATATTTTGGGAGTCATTTTTTCACATAACCTGAACATATTTGGAAAAAATGTGAAAGTTTTTTTTTTTTTTTTTCTCGGTTTGTCGATTTCTTGATATTTACTTTCGAATGGAATGAGAATCAGGACAGTCAGGAATCGAAAATATCAAAAAGGGTTGAATCAGAAATATCACATCAAGTCAAATAATATTGTTTACCGAAAGATCTGAGAAAATTGTGAAAGGTAAAAGATCGATCTGGCATATTTGTGCTCTATTTTGTACTTTTGTACATTGATGTGAACGAACAATGGGAGTTGAGTGTTGAGAACTTGGCACCAAGATATGGATTGTGAAACTCGGTATGGATGATAATCTATAGCACGAGGACATTTTCACAGTAGTATATTGAAATGAACTTTTTCTCACAGGATAATCCAAGAGCGTCTTCTACAGTGTACACGAAGTTGGTGAAAATTTATTTTATTCGGAGGCATCTCGAAAGTAACTGGTTGTTGAAATCTTCTTTCAATGATTTCTACTATTATAGGAATACATTTAGAGATCATACTTCAATTATCAAGAATACATTCAATCTAACAGCCTCATTTATTCAAATGTTCCTTGTTGAGTGCTATTGGTCAGAAAAGTTATTGGATCGAGAAAATAAAATGAAATGAAAATGGTGAGATAGAATTGATTAGATTGATATGCCCTATTTATCGAAAGATTTGAAAATAATAAAATCAATTATAGAAATGAATGAAAATAACCATGCATAGAAAAGCGAAAAGCTAACATCAGAATGAAAACCTGCCAAAAACTGACGTTAAATGGTAAAAACAATGAAATCTGGAAAGATAATGACTCCTTTTCAAAAAACTTAAAAAAAAACTCGAGATAAGCAGAAGAAATGTAAATGAGTGCTTCAGTTCTATGTGATTTCGAATTTTGTTAGTTTTAATAATGTGCCTTGTGAAATTCTGTCAGAACCCGTGTTGAAATTCATGTAAACTACATCAACCTGACGTGATGTCTATTTTCGAAGAAACTTTCTCATTTTCGACTTATGGTAACCTAACCTAAGATTTATTAAGAATTGTGAGATTTGATTTTTTTCACTCTTTCCATCGTATGCAAAATTCCTCTAGTAACTCATTTCAATGTCTTAAGATTTTTGAAACATAACCCATTCATATAATCACGATTAGTGCCTAGAAAACTACGATTTCGATGAAATCATTTCATTTTCATTGCATGAAATCCGCAATTTCACAGAAACGTTGCTACATTCTCGTTGCTAACTTCACACACATCTTTTTTCAAATGCCACTATAGTACTACAACGAGCTTGAACAAAACTATGCCGAAACTAGAATAATATATAATTGGAACATGATGATTATCTAAATGGCATCGGAGAGTTTGAATGATAGAGGGTTTTTGTTACTTTAATGGGATCCCAATTAGTGGACGATAATTATAGGAAATTTCATTTTTCATCATCAGATTGTGATCTGTACGAGTATGAAGATGATTAATTATAATTTTTAAGAAATGTTAGTGATATTTCATCTGATCACGAACGATCCGATCAAGTACTGGTATGAAGATGACGATAATTTGCAACATTTTTCATCATTTTAAAATGAATAGGATTTGACGATTTCCAGAAGAAACATGATCCAACTTCCGTTTTAATCTTCGAGATGTCAATTCTGACTCCGAAGAAAATAGAAATATATGAAGTTGCGTTGGCGTTGCCTTCCTGGAGATTGTAAGCCTTCGGCTGTGCATTCCAACCCTGAACAGAGAGTATGTTGGCGAAAGTTAATCTCAGTGTCGACAGAAATAATATAAAGGGGTTTATTTTCTCTGAATCCAACTTTGAGAAATACGCATGTGAATTATTATTACCAGATCATCCATCGACATTTTCCATAATTATCAATAACTTTTATCGCTGCCGAATCCTGTCAAAATGATGCTCATTAGGTAGATTTGAGACTGGCCTGAACGAACTGTTCGAAAGATGATTTAATTATTTTTGGCTTTTTTCTTATCCGAAAAATAGATATCACACTTTCTATGGAAAAAAATCCGAAAAATTTTCGAACACTTTCTGTTGATAGGTAGGTGTATATCATTCAAAGACTTTTTTTTTACTTTTTTCATAGAAGATGTGATATATATTTTTTTTATTCAGAGAAGAAAAAAGACAATAAATAATTCCCATCCTTTAACCACACATAGTCCTTTTTTTTTGTCACACAAGACAAAGTTTTAAGTTTGTATTTCTGTCTTCAACAGGACCGAAGAAATTAGCCGGAGCAGTGGGAATAATTTGAAATAAGAGATGACCCTTCTCGCTTCCTCTGCCATAATCAATGCCAAAAACAATTGAAAAGTCTTTATGTACTCTTCATGTTTAGTCGAAAAATCTACCATACACCTTTTCTTCATTAGTAGTATATGAAAATGACGATTTCTCTACTCAACGAGGTACAATGGAATACGAACACATGCAATATTCGAAGAAGATTGGACCAAAGCCTATCGTTGTCCCATACAAACTTTTCTCCCGTTTTTCACCCCCTTAGGGCGGATTAGGCTGTGCGTTGATCTGTCAGTCAGTTATTCAGGACAAAGCATTTTATGTGGAAAGATTACCAAAAAAAACTTTGTAGTGATTCGAAAGCTAGCTTTATAGTACCACATATTTTTGTAGGAGAAATAGAGACCAACATTTTTGTGAAACATTATTTTCGTCTATATACCGAACAGTTTAGTCAGCACGCTCCGTTAAATGAAGCATCACATCTCAATTTTGTCTTCAATAACCATAATGAACCTATATCACTCCTGAATAGTGTAGCTTTTTGGTAGTGAAATGATTTTCATGATCGGATCAGTATTTCCAAATGTTACCCCCAACAACTAACAAAGTTAGAAACAAACCTTTTTATCAAAATGATTCATAACATATATTCAGTTTCGATTTTTTTTTTGGAGAACTGATACTAGCCCATATCATACACCTGTACCTAGTGGATGCTAGAGAGTAACGTGATATATAAATGATTTATTTCAAAAATCAATGAACAAATGAACCTATGAAGACCATAATTACATGCCTCCAAATCTACCTTTTCGGTCCTGCTTTCAAATTCTGATTGAACATTCAGAGTAACTCGTATTGCACCCTATATCAGTAGGTCATTTTGATTTAATAATCACATATTGGGCAAATGGAGAGTCTTATAGTTTCATCAGAATGGCATTCAATTTTTTTATGAATGAGAAAATATCGCAAAAACTAATCATTCGGACATTCTAAAAATAATTTCAATTCTCTGAAGGGATCACTCTTTTCTGTCACCTGAACTCAGATGTATGACTTATCTGCACTACCCTATTTATAATATATCCAAAAAATATATCAGTCATCATATTCATTAAAACATTTCCTCTCATTATCAAATCACAGAATATTCTTTCGTCAGGTCATTGATAAAATCATACTCTTTTCTAATATAAACTCCCAAGAGGTCGTATTCAGCATTGAAAGTTGGATTACTTATAGCAGGTAATTTTTCGAAGGACAAAACAACATCAGAAGATCGAATTGCTTTCGATATTCTAACTGGCCTAGATACATAATAAATTCTTTGTAGAAATATAAAGAAACAGTCTCATTCAAAAAAAAACTAAAATGCAACTTTCTATATAGAGTAACAGTATTCATCTGGCAACCTTTACTAGCAAAGAAGATAAACGGCTCATTGAAATATCGGTTTTTCACAATTTGGGCGGGCCTTCTGGCCGTAACTTTTCTTTTTTTTCAATGAAATCTCGTTCGACGCAGGCTATGGATAGATATGAATTTACAGTAAGTCACGCTACATCTATAATAATAATTTATTAACCCTTTGCAATTATATACATGATATAGGATAAGTTAATAACATAGAATGGTAGGCACATAATCAACTTCAATTTAGAAACTCTGAAGAAACAGTTTTCCCACAGATATCACATCAAATATACAAGCATAGCAATACATGAAGATTTCAACAAATTTGATTGAATGAATAGAGTAAGAAATATAATTAGAATAGCATAGAATTCATATGTCTATTCTTATTCAAATTCAAGAATTTATCTCCTGAATGAAATCCTTCAGTAGATAAACATTTTTTTAATTTATGTTTGAACATCGTCATATTTGAAATTGACTTCAACAATATGTCTGTCCCGAATTCAGTAATTTGACTTGTAAGATGCAGTCAGTTATAAAAGTATGTTATTCGCAGGTCCAGCCAAGTGCCACTGAAGAGACCTGGTGGGTCGAAACAGCTGTCTGGCATTGGATTTCTAGATGCATAGTTTTCGAACATCGAAATTCTGTTCTCTTGCTTCAATATATAACTCCTATAAAACTATCTTCAATTCCGAACCGTTAATTATTTGCTTTCTTTTTCTTCCTCAATAATCCACTGACGGAACTCGACGTTATTATGTACCCTCCTTTCTCAATTCAAACTAATAATTTTATCAATGTGTGAAGAATGAAATCATACAATGACTCGTCATAAGCTCGCGATCTACAAATTTACCGCTGCTGAAACAAACCCATAAGATTGAACGGAGTAGACACATCGGGTATGTCTTCTAGTTCAAAATAGTAGAGAGTCAATGGGGATTCAAAAACACAGGGGTAGTTTGAACC
>JAVJAQ010005883.1:0-27737 GCA_032362365.1 Zygogramma bicolorata
GGGGGTGACCACTCATCAGAAAACGTACACGTATTGCCGAAATCCCTCATGATTTCCTGAAAAATTTGGGATTTCCGAGGATTTCCTGGAAATCTCATGTGATTTCCTGAGATTTCCGGAGATTTCGTGGAAATCACATAAGATTTAGAGGGATTTCCGATGATTTCATGGAAATCGCATACGATTCCAAGAGATTTCCGATGATTTCTTGGAAATCCCAACCGATTTCGATAGATTTCCTAAACATTATAAAATAATTATTGCGATAAGTTATTGAAAATGAGACATTTTAAAGTAGTTTTGGTGCCTGAATTACAATAAATGAAAATATTTTCTGTTATTTCAAAGTCATTTAGTCAAATTTATTTCATTATTTCGATCAAATATTACTTAATCCGAACACGTGTATTCTTGAGATCGAAATATTATTTCGCAGCAAATAAATGGAGTTCTTGCTGAAAATGATTCAATTTGAGAATATATGTATTGAGAGAAATAAATCCTGGTTCCATCGAAGTTTACTTATATATTGATCCAAAAAATAATAATCTGGTTGAATGAAACAATCAAATTCGATAGAATCCAATTTATAGCTATTGCACGAAGGCTTGTCAAATTCAATTCAATCATATGGCCCTATTGATTCGACACCAAGATATACTTGAGAAAAGTAACAGAAAAATGTATTAAGGCAAACGAATTATTCATTTGATAAAATCAATATGCGCTTGAATCTAGGCTTGAATTGATAGTTGATGTTCAAGAATTAATTTTTCTTGCTTCAACAAAATATTTTGTCGTGCATATATGACTTTTACTTCTTTGGAAGAAAGAGTTTTGTTTGATGGGACCAATCTTGTTTTTTTCGTTAAGTAATATATAACTCAATCAATTCTTGTGATTCATTTCTGCCAAAAAAATAACAATTGTATGAAGAGGGTAATAGACGATTTAAAAAAGTACAGGAAATTTCAAACCACATTGCTTTATTTATTATTACTCTTGACTACTAGAGTAATGCACACGTTTTTAAGTTTGATACTGATTTCACCCATTTCACTTCTGAAAATGTTAACTTGTTTTAAGCGAAGTGCGCGATGAGTGGTCAACTCAACGTAGATATATAAAATTATTGAATAATAAACTAGATATAATAATGATACTGATACGATTTATCCCTTGGAAAATCTCAATTCTGACACCACTGTTACGATATTCCTTGGGTTCGTCGATTAAAACACCAAACAACACTAAACTACTTTTATTATAACTCTCTTTCACAATACAATACAACACAATCACTTAAATCGCTCCGATAATTTTCCAATGCTCGCTACTAAAACTCTCTGTACTAACAATTCTACACCTTCACACTTAGCAATAACAAAACTCTTTCCACTTAGCTCTACTTAACTCTCGTCACTTAGCTCTGAATAAAACTACCGAATCACTAGCTCCCTGTAATACAAATTATCTCCCCGCAGCGAAGCCTGTCCCGTATTTATATCTGCGTACCTATCGAGAATCCTCTAGAGAAGCCCCGATGACGTGTCTCGAATTCTCCAGGCGGCATTCACGGTTCTTGGAAAATGACGTTCGCTACGACGCGATTCCTCATCTGCGTTTACGATCTCGTCAGGGCCGGCGTTAGGACGTAACAATACGCTAATAACAATAAATGGTTCACTATGACCGAAATTCAATGAAACCCGTGGTTTACTATTTATGCATCTCACGTACAGTAGAAACCTATTTTGAGGAAGAGAGTGGGTTTCAATTCATCAGTAATTTACCTCCCCACCCGTTAGCTATTCTAATAATGATTTGAATAAATATATTTTCCACTAAAACACTTGTTCGCTTTCGGCCCTTCGACACTTCACACTTCGACGTCTCAAAACTCGATCTACAATGACTACAATCGTCTCTAGGTATGCATGCATTATAATTTCGGATTACCCTAGCGACTGCGATTTCCAAATAGGATTTCGGTGATGATTTCCAAAGTTTAGGCAGTGATTCCGATAGGATTTCGGGATTTCCAAAGTGATTTCGGATTTCTGGAGCGATTTCCTAAGTGATTGCGGGATTTCCGACGAAAATCAAGCGATTGCGGTCGACTGCGGGACAAATTTGTACACGTATTGCCAGTGTGGTCACCCCCTCGCCTTTTTCCAAATGAACATACCAAATTGGCCAGCATTTTTGTTCGATAATGATAGGTGAACAGTAAACATAGTGCAAATATCCATTATTATCGATCAACCATCGATGTCATTATTGGACGTGTTCATTATCATAATTTATATCAACATCAGTATATTTGGAAGAAATAATGTTGAAAAAATATCTGTCATCTCGGATGGAAATGAATGTTCGTAACAATTATTTTCATCAATTCAGGGAATTTATATATCTCCCTGTATACAACTGGCTCCAACCTCGGCTCCAACTCACTCGGGAAAATAAAAGTTTGAGTATCTCATCATTTCGCGATTAATTTGCAGTTGGTGGCTCGGGTTGATGGGTGATGTTTTCCTACAGTTCCAAAATTTTGATTTCATTTCATAGTCACGTAGACCATTTTGACCACTTTGTGAGTACTGTTACATTGCCTGAGAATGACTAGGGCTAGCCTTCCAGATATACTCTGAGATAAATGAATATCAAGCACTGAAAAACGGTGCATGCGACAGTATTTCAATGATATTAAAAATATGTAAACTCCATTTCACGATATGCTTGGTCGACAGACAGAAGAATGTTCCAATTCATGCTAAGAATCACCCCTCGAATCGATTCTGAACTGGAAGAGTAATTTTCTCTTCTTCAATTCATTCCTTCTCTCAAGAGTTTTTGTTTCTCTTCCATTTCATGAAACATTGTTTCGAAGAAAAAGTTGCTTCTATACCTACTCCCTGTGGGTGAATTGTTGTCGAACGCCCATGCATAGCTTTCACATTTGACCTCGATAATATCCAAGATTCCTCTCGATTCATCTTAATTAACAGGTGCTAATTGTCATATATTCATGTATTACGGTGCTCATTAAAAAATAGTATTGAAAATTAGTTATGGTGTTGTTCTGGATAAACAATGTTTTTCTGAAAATATATTCCAACTAACTGTTGTGTCGAAGGTTCCAGTGGAGTAGTCATATTCTGGGAATTCACTTCTACTGAATCAGCATTGAAAAAATAAGTTTCCCAACGTTCACCTCGAGTCGAGTGAATCTACCCGTTTCCCCACCGTCATCAATGAAAATTTCCTTAATATATTGTTCAAACATATTTTGATCTACCAGTTTCCGTCTCCACCCCCAACATGCCCTTGGATGGCCCTTCAAATGGAGTGCCACCATGAGATTCCTCTGCCGTTAACATTGCCGGCTCACGATAAATCTAGAGATAGAGATGCTTGCTTGCAAGGGCGCTTGGACACGTTACTGGGTTCGTGTCAGTAATCATTCAACTTCAACATAACAATAATTTCTAGATTCTGGGGTGTTTTTAGCGAGGGGGAAACATCTTTTTTCAATCTTGTACACCTAAAAATTTCAAGTCATTTAAGTCATCGTTTTAAGTTTTACGATGCAGAAAAACTCAAAGTCGTCTCCACAATTTAATATTCGAAAGATGTCAGTACGGTGATTCAGTACATGTTTCGAACCTACATAGGTTCATCATCAGCTGAATTTACATTGAATTCTACAATAAAGGAAGAGTAATATAATATTAGTTGAAAAATGAAGTATAAAATTTACTTACAAGGAGATGAAAAAATGTAAAAAATTGCAAAATCACATGGTGAAATTCAAAAGGACATAAATTATGATTAAGTTGATATTAGGGGAATTTGGGACATCCCTAAAATCAAAATTACGTTAAAGATTGGGGGGCTTGGAGCCCTGGTGCCCAATATGCAAAATTTGAAAAATCCACATTAAAGGATACTTGGAAACACTACCGTTCACAGATTGAGTTGGAAATGGAGGAGAGTCAGCTGACAGAACTGTCAACTGTCGAAATTTTTCCAATTGTCGAGATGACATGGAAATGCGGCACAGGGTCTGGCACACACGGAACGAGAATCGAAGAGCTGACATTTCGAGTCATGTCCCGGGTGGACAGATCCAACACCCCACATACAGGCCCTCTCGTTACAAAAATCAAAGTGAAATATTATAGATTAATTTTAAATGGCATACAATATGGTAGGAAGCGCAACAACCATGATTAACACTGACATCTATCATCCACTCTTGGGATGAACAAGAGTTGCCAACCATCAAGCAAACATTATACAGAGTCCATGATAATTATTCATGGAAGAACAAGGCAGGGGGGGGGATTTTTAGTTGGAATTAAGGGAATTGAAAAACTTTCTGCAGTCAAACTGTACTTGCTCATTAAGAGAAACAACATTAGGGTTACTAGCAGCGGAATTGATTTCAAAAATTTCTAGAAGATTGAGTAAAGTACCTTTTTGACATATGTGTAAAATATCCAAAAAGGTACTTTACTCAATCTTCTAGAAATTTTTGAAATCAATTCCGCTGCTAATAACCCTAATGTTGTTTCTCTTAATGAGCAAGTACAGTTTGACTGCAGAAAGTTTTTCAATTCCCTTAATTTCAACTAAAAATTCCCCCCCCCCTGCCTTGTTCTTCCATAAATAATTATCATGGACTCTGTATAATGTTTGCTTGATGGTTGGCAACTCTTGTTCATCCCAAGAGTGGATGATAGATGTCAGTGTTAATCATGGTTGTTGCGCTTCCTACCATATTGTATGCCATTTAAAATTAATCTATAATATTTCACTTTGATTTTTGTAACGAGAGGGCCTGTATGTGGGGTGTTGGATCTGTCCACCCGGGACATGACTCGAAATGTCAGCTCTTTGATTCTCGTTCCGTGTGTGCCAGACCCTGTGCCGCATTTCCATGTCATCTCGACAATTGGAAAAATTTCGACAGTTGACAGTTCTGTCAGCTGACTCTCCTCCATTTCCTACTCAATCTGTGAACGGTAGTGTTTCCAAGTATCCTTTAATGTGGATTTTTCAAATTTTGCATATTGGGCACCAGGGCTCCAAGCCCCCCAATCTTTAACGTAATTTTGATTTTAGGGATGTCCCAAATTCCCCTAATATCAACTTAATCATAATTGTAATTAAAAAAAATTTTATGTCCTTTTGAATTTCACCATGTGATTTTGCAATTTTTTCAATTTTTTCATCTCCATGTAAGTAAATTTTATACTTCATTTTTCAAATAATATTATATTACTCTTCCTTTATTGTAGAATTCAATGTAAATTCAGCTGATGATGAACCTATGTAGGTTCGAAACATGTACCGAATCACCGTACTGACTGACATCTTTCGAATATTAAATTGTGGAGAAGACTTTGAGTTTTTCTGCATCGTAAATCTACTACACTCCACTTTGAGATACAATGGACTTCTACCACAGGTTATCGTTTTAAGTCTTTAAGCCGTGCGTTTAAGTCATGCCTTGGAGTCTTTAGGTCATGCCTTTAAGTCTTCAAGTCATGCCTTCAAGTCTTTGAGTCATGCCTTCAAGTCTTTAAGTCATGCGTTCAAGTCTTTAAGTCTTCGAAAGATTTTAAATCTTGTTGTTGTTGTTTCCCCCTCGGTTTTTAGGGTTTGTTTGCCGTAGTCCACAGGTTTTCACTCCTGACGTTTCTCCTACAGCTGTGGTAGGCTTAATCAAAGTCTATGAGGTAACGGACGCAATGTTCTCGTTCTCACAGTACAAACTAGATTTTCCTGAGGTTTTCAAGCTTCACACAACGTGCGTCGTAATCGAAATACAGTGAGCGGCTACATTATGGAACAATATCATTTCGTTTAACAATTCACTTTCGATAGAAATCCTGAAATAGATCGAATTCAATTTTTCAATGCCGATATGTTAATGTGTATTATGAAGAAATTACTTCACTGGTGTTGATACGTTATCTGAAAGGTATCTCAATAACAAATTCGGTAATATCCCGATTGAATTTATTTGTGAAGAGTGAGCAAGGAATCATATTTTATTTCAATTCAAGCATATTCACCTTTCAAGCGGAAGACCGGGGTTCGATTCCCCACCGGGCCACCATGCTGGGTTATCGCACGTTAGAAGGTAAGGCCTCGTTGATCCATTGCTCGCACAAGTTTTGACTTCTGAGGGTCGACGTTCGTCAGCTGGTCAACGGAAACGAACCTATTTAAAAAATAACATCAGTGAGCTTCACTGCTCGAATATTTGACATGCAAGCCAAACACCCACCCTCTTCAGCAACAAACTCTGAAGATGAACAAAAACCAAGAGGTAGCAGGCAAGCGTGTGTAAGGTATACAGAAGTTTGATGTTTGCAAAGAATCCTTTGGTATGGTAGAGCTCAAAATCACCGGTGTGCAAGTCTTATTTCGGTAGTGAGGCAGTGGCCTGAGATCAAAATGGTTATGAGTAGTATTTTTGCCGCATAAAATTTTTTATACCTTCCGAACCGAATGTAATTTCGTAATGGTGTATTTTTCATTTTCATCATTTATTTGTATTTTCTGACGATATGTGAAGAAAATAATCTGAATCTGTAACCGTTTCAGTCGCGTACGTTTTACTTCTTCGATTGACGATGAGATTGGAACCTTGTGTGTAAGAGTTGAAACTTCTAGAGATCAATTACCCGAACACCAAACTGATATTCACTCGACGCGCGTTTTGCTAACAAGATTACCATCTTTAGGATAAGAAAATTGATACCAATTTTCTAGGGAGATGGAAAGACTGTTGCAAGAAGGGTAGCAGGGTAGAGTGAGGGAAATAGAAATCAAAACATAGAAGCAAGAATTCTAACTAATTTACAAAATATACAAACTACACGCAAATTTGATGAAAATATACAGAAGATACATCCCATTGGTTTCATAAAATCCGAGATAAAATCATTGAAAAATTGAACATACACAAAATGAAGAGGAATTAAAAGACACTATATGGGAATATTTATGCAACCAACCTTCAATATGGTTCAACAATCAAGAGAAGAATATAGCTAATTTAACTGAGTTTGAACATTCGTTTTTGACACAATCTTGGGGAGAAAATGCTCAACTCATTCAAAGAGATAGGCTTCTATATGAAAAATTCGATGAAACTAGAAATACAAATTATAATAATTATGCAATCCAGTTATATGCAATTGCTCAATATTTAAAACCAGAAATGCATGAGGGGGAAATAGTTTATAACATCAGCAAATATTTGAGACAGGAAATATATTTGAAATAATTTCAATGCAGTGCAGTACCATCATCAACATAAATCGATGACTTCCCATAATTGAAAATCCTATTCGAACAGAGTATCTTCCCTAGATCTCGGCTGATACAAACAACAAGCAAAGTAGCCGTTGCTGCGCCATCTGCCCGTAGATTAGGTACTAGCCCAGAGCATATCCGCATGGCCCAATTCCTATTACTAGGAAATAACGAATATCAGGAATATTCACGGGTATACTTGAAGACTGGCTTCAAATCAAATATTCTAAATGAACAATTTGTTCAGGCCAGTCTCAACTCACCCACACTGTAGGCTAACGGACTAACACCTATCAGAAAACAACTACTCCCCTGGCTAATACCACGAAGGGCACTGGATTACATCGAACAGGTGTTAGCGCAGGATTCTTCACAGAAGAAATTCCTGCATATGCTCTTTGCGATACAACTGCCAGAATTAATTTTCAATTATTGGGACGGGACACACACTTGCAGACCGGTTTCAGGCTATTTGTCCTCTCGTCACTGTAAGGCAGTGCCATCATCAACATGAATCGATGACTTCCCATTATTAAAAATTCTATTCGAACAGAGTATCTTCCCTAGACCTCGGCTGATACAAACAACAAGCAAAGTACCAGTTGCTGCGCCATCTTTTCGTAGACTAGGTACTAACCCAGAGCATATACGCATGGCCCAACTCCTATTACTAGGAAATAAAATATCAAGAATATTCACGGTTATACTTGAAGGCTGCCTTTAATTCAAATATTCTAAATCTGAATGAACAATTTGTTCTGGCCACTCTCAACTCACCTACACTGTAGGTTGACGGACTAACACCTATCAGAAAACAACTACTCTCTGGCTGATACCACGAAGGGCACTGGATTACATCCAACAGGTGTAAGCGCAGGACTCTTCACAGAACAAATTCCTGCATATGCTCTTGGCGATACAACTGCCAAAATTATTTTCAATTATTGGTACGGGACACACTTGCAGACCGGTTTCGGGCTATTACGCCTCTCATCGAGGCAAAGCAGTGCCATCATCAACATAAGTCGACGACTTCCCATAATTAAAAATCATATTCGACAGAGTATCTTTCCTAGACCTAGGCTGATACAAACAAGCAAAATATCCGTTGCTGCGCCATCTGCCCGTAGACTAGGTACTAACTCAGAGCATATCCGCATGGCCCAATTCCCATTACTAGGAAATAACGAATATCAAGAATATTCACGGGTATCCGTGAAGACTGGCTTCAAATCAAATATTCAAAATGAACAATTTGTTGAGGCCACCCTCAACCCAGCTACACTGTAGGTTGACGGAGTAACACCTATCAGAAAACAACTATTCCCTGGCTAATACCAAGAAGGGCATTGGATTACATCCAACAGGTGTTAGCGCAGGATTCTTCCTGCATATGCTTCTGGCGATTCAACTGCCAGAATTAATTTTCACTTGCAGACCGGTTTCGGACTATTAGGCCTCTCGTCAGTGCAAGGCAGTGCCATCAACATAAGGCAGTTTCTAACGAGGCCTACTTCCTGAAGGACTACTATCGAAGTCTTTGGAATTTGATATGAAAAATGCTCGGAAAAATGCCATGGATAACATTCGCTTCAACATATGAAGTTCAACTAAAGATTATCGTTTCCTCGCAGGCATTTGATCTAAAGTTTAAACTACTGAAATCACTTCCGATCATTTGGGCCGCTTTACACTTCGCGATTTTTCGAAGAATTTGTAGCAATTTCTAATGCGCGCATTTGCTGTTGACTCAGGCACATTATGGGAATGTATCTTCTGGCTCACAAATTGAAAATCACAAAATCTTTTGAAAAATTGATCTAGGAATCATTTGATTCGGAATGACGCCAAGAAAAATGTGCTGAAATGTTTTATCCATCAGTAAAGTAATTCGATACTCATTGACACATTGGAATATCAAGTAAAGGGAGTTCAGTCTTTCGTGAATAACTTGAAAATCGTTCATGAAAGGCAAATTTTTCAGATTCTTGAAGAAAGGTGAAATTTCCAGAAGAAAAGTTTCCATCACCGAAACTCCATCTCTTATGTTAACCATTTCAATTCCGCGGTGAAAATAGAGTTCCGCACAATGCTTGCTAATCCCTTACACCACCATGCAAATGATCGTAACACGTAAAATCATCGTTTTCGACTAACAAATATCGAATCAATAATTCGAAAAGATCATGGGGTCATCCAGAAACCTGAATGATCGATATGTCGATGGAAAAAAGTTTCCATTGATTTTTACTTAAATGAGCGTATTGATAATGAACATTTCTCCATCGATATTTAAAATTAGATATTTCTCTTTAATTAACGAAACTCATCAAAAATATTTCGGTTCTTGAACACGTCACTTCATGTACCTAAACTTTATGCAAATTCAGCATCTTTGTGTTTATATATCTCATAAACTGTTTTTTCTGGAATGTTAATGCTAACAAAAAAAAATAAAAATCGAAAATGGAGACAATTTTTTTCTTCGCGATCTTGATGTTTCTCCATTCAAAAATATTGTATTATGAGTGTGATTATTGTCGGTTCTTTTGTTTTCTGTCCAGAATGTTACCGGTATTTATTTCCTCAATTTCTCGAAAATATTTGAAATGAAGCAAATAATTAATTAATGTCTGGGAATAACATATAACAAGCGTTGTTATCCCCGTATAGGTAATTTCATGTAGAATGTGAAAACAGACTCATTTATAGAGTATTGTCTACAGTATAGTATATGTGTTTCGTTTGAATAAATCTCATGAATGTTAAGTAACGATAACAAAAATTAAAGAAACATTTGAAGAACCATATACCTAGAAATGTTTCTCAGAACATAGCATGCTATTTTGGTATCTTCTGCGTCACCTCATCAAATAACTTTCAGATCTTTGAAAAAACAACAAATAATAGCTGTTTCATTCTGTTACTGAAATGTAACTTAGCAACGGAGCATTGCGGCAGGAAAACTCCCAGATAATTGAACTATTGGACCATTGTATTGACAGGAGAACAAAATTGTTGTTCCATTTAAAAAATTATATTATTAATTTGCTCTAACCGAGAAGTACAACACTTTGTACAATTGAAACTAATTTTGAATGTGATCTTCCTGGTCTTATAAAACTTTCGTTTGAAACTTTTTTTACATCTTATCGCATTAATGTTTTATCGGGCAAGCACGCACTAGCGGGACACCCTGTATATTTCGTCCATATACTCAATTGGTCGGCACTCATCAAGACGGTATCTACATATTCCAAATACTACGATAAATTGTACTAGTACGTCAATAAATGAAGTGATGTGAACTAGATAATGTCTAAGTGAAAAATAAATTAATTCGTGAGGATTTTAAGAAGAATATATTTCACTTTCCACCGATGCCTTGGTGATTTTAATATTCTTGTTAAGTTATTTGCTGAAGAAGCATGGCCAACTTTACAATCACTGTTCCAACTCTAAACAGTGATATTTGGTCGGGTCGGCTATCTGGAGCATTGGTTAACTTTATTGCTATTGTCAAGAACCAGAATTCAAATGATGTTTTTTGTTGACTGCCATGTTGTAATAATCCAAACGCGTAAGTGTATGAAACGCACGCCTCTGTGAATATTTCTTCTGCGGCGCCATGCAGCCATCATCGACTCGTTTATAACGGGAACCATAACAGCCGCCGCACACCCCCTGGCGAGTGCAGGCAACTTTCCTTACCTGTACTGACCCTGTAATACCTGGTAAAATTGCCGGTGGAACTATAAATCCAATTGACTCAAGATAAAGAATTCTTTCTTTCTGGCATACCATTCTAGCTATTCATGACATTAGTTTTAACAACAATAGTGTAATGAAGTATTTGTTCTGAGAGTTGATATAGGTATACGTAGATGAATTTTACTGACCGTTCCAACATTTATTATATTTCAATTTCAATCCATTCTTCTGGCAAGCACGAGCATAATTTTCATATTCTGTAATTTTATTTATATTAATTAAAGGTGGATTCATGCAAGCTAACGCTTCAAAAATTTGTCAACTGTCAAAATCAATCGCGCATATCTTATTCGCTATTCAAGTTTGGGACTTGTTGCATGAATGTCCTTTTTTCAATATAACTTTTTAAGATAAGTTAGGTTAAATCGGGTTGAATACAAGTTCAGTTGGCTTGCATGAATTCACCTTTAGTTTCAGGTGAGTTTAGAAAATTCAATGAATTTTTATAGGGGGTTTCTCACTAGTTAGATCTGCTGAAATGTATGCTTCAATAGAGCCAATCATATTTTGCCGTTATTGCAAAGTCCGTAATTTGTAGCTGTATAAACTGGTAGAGTGTCAAAATTGGTCGGATTCAAGTTAGAGACATACTTTCATTATCACCTATCGTGTTCCATATATGATAACATTCCATTTGTCAACAATTTTCAAATGATTTTAAAAGTTTATTTTGATACCAACCCACCGTTTGTTATCGAAATATTTTTAGTTCAGTGACAATCCGTTCGATTTAGGTGTCAATGACAGATTTTTAGGGCATTTTTTTAACAAAGAATGGACGCATAATTTGTATTCGTTGATTTCAACAATAAATTGGATTGCAGCATTTTTACAGGCTGCCTTACATTATTTGTACCGATGTAAACATTGCTCAAAGTACAGAAATCGTAGAGGTTCACTGTTTCAAATGATACAGGGTTACCTATTCGAACTTTCCAGAATGTATTGCGAAAAAATGTAACCAAAACGAACTTTACACAGTATACCAACTAGATTTCTCTTGATATTGACCAACATTCATGGGGCATTTTCTTTGGATTTACTCCGAACGTCCTCCCAACGTCTTTAGGATATAATTTCAAAAGTTTTCATTGGAAGTCCCCTATACGTACCAAAGACATCTGAAAATGGACGTCCATAGACTGTGATGAGGCCCTAAGGTGTATTTTCAGACAGTTTTTAGTGACAGTGAACTTCAGATTTGTGGTCTATTTTATTCCGTAAAATAACCTGTTTCGAGTGAAATAATCCGTGGTGTTTTCGTTCTATTGAGAGTCATTCGACACCGAACTGATAGAAAAAGAAATATTACGATGAGGTGGATAAAATCGATTGGAGAAAAAACATCGTGAGAGAGAGGAAGAACAACAAAGTAGTAAGAAAGAACGATTAGGCAGAGACCAGGATCGTGTTTTGTTAACAGAGATCGTTGAGAAACAGGAAAAAAATTACACCTTCAGAAGCAGGAAGGAGACAAAAAACATGTTTCTCAAGTTATTTGAAGAAAGGATATTTTTCAAATCGAGCACGAGAGAGAAAACGGTTGGTGTGTCCAAGCGGTCTACGGCGAGGTTCGTTTGTTCAATGTGTCTATTTTCCTGCTGGTTCAATCCGCGATTGGTGCAAAATTTTTCTGGCCGATTCGGTGCCATGGGCAATTGTTAGTTGCCCAGATACGAATTCTGGTAAGTGGGATATCTGGATTGACTGCATCAACATTCACAAAGGAAGAACTCGAAAAAGGCGAGGAAACGGAGAGAAAACTTCAAAAGGTTGAAAAACACAATGAGCGTTTGAGCTGGTTGAAAGTTTGATAACTTTTGCAAACTTTCAACCACCCCAAGACTGCGAGAACTGCGAGGACTTCTTCACTCTCTGGAAACCAGTAAGTCTAGCGAAAGATCTATGAACCAAAGTGTATTCAATATTCCTTTCGAGACACTGAATGTTTCAAATCTTGTAATGAAAAATGAATTGATTTTGCAGTTTCATGTGAGCTGCATGTCAGAATTCGACAGACTGTATTGAATCGTCGATTCGTCTAGTGGTTAGAACGGGGTATATTCTTGACTATAAGCATGAGAAGCATGTGTTGGTACTAGCCTATTCTAATATCCGGTTAAAGCTACCACTGCACAGTGGTCATTTCGGCATGTATTGTTCTATTTGCGAAGGGTCAAGAATAGCACCTCTGCTTCTGATATTCCATGCATTTCCGGTTCGAATCGGCTGTGGATAATTTTTTTAATATTTCAATCATTCCTCCCTTTCAAGAGATTGTCAATTGATTCAATTGAACTAACCACGATTTTGATTCAGATTATATGTATATGACACCATGAATTAGTCGAATCCATCGACTACACCTATGTTTCGAATATACCTCGGAATATACAGTGCTTTTCTTTTCCAGATGGCAACTGGGTGCCATCTTAAAAAACTATATAATGAATCCAAAGGGGGGGTCCTGTGATACACCATTTTGAAGCTCCTGGAAAATAGTTTACAACCCTAGAGTATGAAGTCAATATCTTTACTTACCACAAAATGGCGGAACATTTAATAAAAACCTGAATCGAACATCAATATCGATATTTCAAAAAAATAGTCGTTTTTATCTGCACTATGGCAATCCCAAAAACCCGATACGGTTATTTTTCTTTTTATAAAAACACAAAAATGTCAGTGCGACAACGAACATTATTGTTCAGTTCAAATATTCTCATTTAGATTTCCATTCTACAAGTAGATAGGTACCACGTAGGGAATGTAATCCCAGGATCCGGGATCTCGGGATCCCGGGATCCCGGAATAAAAAATGGCTCGGGATTTTGAAAGGTCAATCCCGGGATTTTCGGGATCTGAAAAAGGTATATTGTTTCTCCGATTTTTCCTAAATCATTGAAAGAGAGATTAGAGGAGGAATTGGAGAGAAACAACCAGCTGCGAAATGAAAAAGATTGTCCTGTTGGCATCAGTTCAGTCAATATGATTAGAAGAGAAATGATTCTTTATGAGAATGGAGGAAATTTGGGGGCGAATCTCTTGACAGCATTCAATTTTCTATAAAAAATTCAACCAACTAGTGTCGAATCAGAAAGATCATTTTTTGCCGCTGGTACATTGTGCACTGAAATAAGGAGCAGATTGAGTGATGATTCTCTGGATACGCTTTTATTCCTGAGGAGTTACTTTCAGAACCAGGAAAAAGAAAAGGACTGAATATAGAGTACACCAATAAAATATCTAGATTCTTTTTTAACAGTTCTTTTTAGCAAACCAGAAATTTTTATTCAATTTTATTAAGTTTCAAGCTTAATTTTTCATTTATATATGGATTATTATTTGATTTTATTTATGTTTTGATTGAAACCCAATTCATCATATGGAGTTTTAACAGTTTTTCAAGTGAAAAATGGATCCCGGGATCCCGGGATCGAAAAATTTCGATCCCGAAATCCCGAAACACTGATCCCGGTCCGGGATTACATTCCCTAGTACCACGTCAACTATCTCAAAAATGGTCAATTGAACATAATTCAACAGGGGAACTGTGTTTGAATATGCTGGAAACTACTGTTGATCCTCTAATCACCGAAATCGTCGAAGTGAATCCTAATGAATATGAATATTATTATTCCAACTAGATATAGCACCACCACATTACTCCAGACCAGTAAGAAAGTAAGAAAGGAAGTATTTCGATAATACTTTCTATGGTCGTTGGATTGGCCATAGAGGTCGTACTGCCAGCCCGCTTGCCAGATTTGACACCTTTCAACTTTTTTCGTGGGGTTCTTTGGAGCAAAAGGTGTGCGAAACTAAACCTGCTCCAATATTGAATGTACGGTGGAGAATAACCAATATTTGTAGAAATATTGACGTTGCTGTGTTCGAAAATGTTCGACGTGAAATATCGGATAGGCTTTTCTAATGTCAAGACGTTCAAGCCAAGCTTGAGGTCGATTTATTGAAGCAATTATGAAATGTTCCGCCATTTTGTAGTAGGTGAAGATATTGACTTCATATTCTAGGCTTGTGAAGTATTCGTCAGGAGCTTCAAAATGATATATCACAAGCGCCCAGTCGCCATCTCGAAATTTTCATCTGTCAATTTCACTCCAAAATATAGTATTAATACATCAATTTTATTATCTCAAGTTTCAATCTTTTGAGTTAATCTGTTCCAAAAATCAAAAGGGGGACATTAATGAAAGAAAAAAGCACTGTAAATGTTTTTCACATCGTATGGAAAAATCTTTCCAGGATGCAAGATAAGTTACCAAATTGCCCAACTGTAATGTCTCAGTAAATAATTCAAATATACAGTCAGTCCACTATTTTTATTTCTCGCCCATATATGGTGACACCTCTGACTATCACCAGCGTTCATTTGTAAATAACAAAAAGACAATTTTTAAGTGAATTGCTAATTGTGTAGTCGGTAAAATCGATTCTTGTTGAACCCCGCATGTTAATCAATTATTGTTATCAATAAAAAAATCGTTAAATATGTCAGAGCAGTGTCGAAAAGTTTCGAATTGGGTACTTGGTAAAATGTTTCTCGTTTGCAAGTATTCCACAAGTCTTCAAAATGTTTTTCAACGAGTATCCCAGGTTTCTAGGGAACCTCTCAGAAGCTCATCCAAGATCTTGTGCGAGCATGAGATACTTGGGACCTACAGTTTATGAAGTGGAATCCGAACCACTTTGGCTAAGTGACGGGAAATTTTCGAAAAATATTGGGAATAATTTGCATTTCGATAATGGAATTACATTCGCCACATTACCATTAACTTGGTAGTGGTTCAGAATGTGAAGAATAAATTGACAAGGACAGCATAAATAATGAAACTTATATCTAGACCATCAGTGCACATGTAGTCGTCGTTTTCACTGCTTTTAGATAGGTAATCGATAAAAATTTCAATTATTGGTCAGCATCTTCTCAGAGTATTATCGTTCAGAAGTGAAAGGAATTGAGCTCAAAAATTAGTTATTCATGTCATCTACATCCTCAATGTGATTTGAAATTTCAAATTTTTTGTGATGTGATAAGCTTCTTGAACGTGTTTCATGCAAAACCATTAGCAGTGCAGCAAAAAATATGAATGAAAGAAAACACTCATCACTTGTACAATATATCGAATGGAATGCGATCACTTAAATGTTTTTTTTCATTCTATTCCATTATCTTCAGGAGTAAGGGCAGGTACTTCAAGGGGCTTCAGAAAATGTTCTTCATTTGACGATTTTTTTTTCAATGGATTTGCTTCGAGCAGATGAAATAGTGTATAATAGTTTTGAGGAAGCGATCTTTCCTTCTTTTCTGTCCAAATTAATGAAAAAAGAACACGAACATCTAGAAGAAGTAACATCAAATTTCATCAAACACTCCGTTACTATCTGTGAAACATTCAAAGATGTTAAACTCATTTACAAAAAGAATAATCTATCCAAAACATCTGCTCTCCTGCCTACCTACCACGACAGGCGCTAAATCACATAGAAGTAACTACTTCTTGCTCAATTTGTATACCAATCACTCGAAACTTGAATCAAACAGATACCATTTATAGGATATTTCTACAGGAATAGAGATTAGTTTTCAGAAAAAATCATTCATTGCTATGACATTTCTTTCTCAAACCCAGGAAAGCTTGTTTCACTCAGAGGAAAATATATCTTGAGCTTATCAGTGGGCGTATGGGCGAATTATAGAGTTTATACATCAAACATTATCCAAAACGTCAATTTTGATCAAATCTGCTCTGAATAAATTGACATTTCGATGACACGTACATTCACATGACTACGAAACAGAGCCTTCGGTGATGATGTTGAAGAACATGATTGTTTTTGTGGAGAGAACGAAGTTTTGAGGAAACTGTTCTGCTTTCTTTTACTCCGAGATAATGCAAAAAGTATAAAAACTTCTATGAAAGAAGAATCATCAATTATTTTGCAAACTTACTCTGTTTATATGTCATTCACATTAATAAAGAAAGAGTCTATCTACAGCTACTCCCTTGCCTGTATGTAGTTTGCTATTTTTTATGCATTGATTTCGAGAAAAAAAAGGCAAAATCACTTCCCCGGAATTCCCTTCTCTCCACAAAAATAATCATGTACCTCAATGTAGCATTGTGATATTCAGAGAAGCTCGTAGGAAGCGTACTAATTCGAGTTGATTTCTAATAAATTTTCTGTCTCAATCATCTCCTGGAGTATATAACTCTTGTCCACAAATAACCCTGAATTTTTTCATCAAATCATTCCATGTGGGGATTGATAAGGAGATGCTTTGACCTTCTCAGAACATTCTAGGTATTGCAGCTTGAAATATGATACCTCGCTTATACCATACCTCTAGAAGATCCCAACTTTGAGGGTTGCCGTTCGTGAGGGAACGACAGCCGATTAGCGGAAAATACTTCAAACAAGCAATTACATAACCAGGAATACAGAACTCGATTTGTTTTGTCACCTATTTTTTCAATTATGTTTCAAAAAAAGCGTTAGAATAAATATTTCAGATTGGAAAACCTAGTAAATGTGATTTTTCAGTTCCGTTCGTGTAGGTTTCCATTTTATGGCAGAATATTACATAACGTATTTCCATTGTTTACACATATGTTCAATTGAAGGATGGTTTGAATCTCCGTCTTTCTCACATATTAATGTATGCACATTTTTTTAGTTCCAACATGTATTTATATGGGAAACTACTCCTAATAAAATTCAACTGAAAATATGTTATTATTGAATCATGAAAACACGATAATGGGTACATTTTTCAAATTGTTTCTTGGAATGGAAACTATGGAATTGTTTGCGCATACATCAACACCATCCTCACAGAACTCATAATATTCACAAATTCATGGTCATACAGCAGAATATATAATCACGTAACCAAACATTCAAACACACTCAAGATCAGGCGCTCAAAACAAACGAAGGAACTGTTATGGCTATTCATGAGGAGAAATTCATCAGATATTTAACGTCCGTCACGAACTGTGTTGTAGAGAAACAACTTGTTCGCCTACGTGAACTCGACTCAAATATACCTACTCACACAACTGTGTGGGTAATAATATCGATGTTATTAAGGATGATATTCCTCTGAATTCGGTTGACTGGACAACTTGCTAGAAAAATGCAATGTAATCGTAACTCGAAAGTAGTATTCCGTTATATTTCTTCATTTGGTGTCCTACATATGCTTCAGATTAAACTAGTAGGCTATAGTTACGTGGTATGCATTATTTTCAATATAAATAGTGCCAAAATATGTGTATAGTTATTATTGTCCTGAAATTGTAATAATTTTCATAATTTTATACTCTACAAATTACCGGATTGATGTTTCGAACTGAGGATTTGAATATTCTATCAAAGTATTGATTTCTTCAAATTCGTTGTGGATTGAAATATAATCACCTTAAACGATGAGTTTGGAACTTTCGGTGTAAAAGTTGAAACTTTTCTTAGAGGTCAATTACCCTAACTTCAAAGTGATATTTTTGCACTCGACGCGCGTGTCAACAAGATTTGCATCTTCACGAGAAGAGAACTGATACTAGTATCTATTAATTTTCTTCTCCTGAAGATGCTAACTACGTTAGCGAAACCCTCGTCGAGTGCAAAATATCCGTTTGGTGTTAGGGTAATTATTGATATCTAGAAAAAGTTTTCAATCTATAATGTAAGCTGTAATCCTTTTTATTCGCATAGATGAGGCTTGCTTCAGCACATAAATTACCTCCTTCCGAAAGCAAAGTATCTCTTTGTTATTTCTTCTTCAAAACAGTCCTGTTTTACCATAGAAACCTCTTTATCCAAATCTCCTTTCAAAAATGATTGATTTCCTTGCAAAAAAAAACAAATTGTACTATACCGTACTATTACGGAAGCGCAGAAGGGTCATACTTTTTTAAATTTGATTTTTCTATGATTCCGACTTTTAAGTCAGAATTCCGACTTTAGACTCGGAATTCCGACTTTTATCTCGGAATTCCGACTTTTATCTTGAAATATTTGAGTGATACCCAAATCAATCAAAATCATGAATCGTGCCTAATTTTTGAAACATTGAGTTCGTTGTAATTAACTCATATGAGTTATTTTAGACCATGATCATAATAATACTCAAAAAACTATAAGGTGAGCAATTAGGTAATTATTTCAATGCGAAATAAGTAGAAAATTCATTGAGTTCCAGATTATGAAAACAAGGATTTCATTTTATTCCTAAGACTCAAATATAAATCTATAGTTCCATCAATATCCATATCTTCGTTTTCTCAGCTTATAACTAAATAGCAAACTAAATGGTATAAGCTCTTTGTCACCAGTCATATTATTTTTACATTTCTATTCTCTTGAATGCATCTTCTCCTGAAGATGCCACCTTTTTTAACGAAACTCGCTTCGAGTTCGAGTAATACAAGTTTGGTGTTATACTAATTGATGTTCAGGAAATGATGTTGAGGATCTTCGAATAAACATGTCAGTTAACTTGACACCCCAAAATATGTGGTGACTATAGTATTCACTTTTTTAAATTTGTTATTTTATTTTAATATTTCAAGCTGCTATTGGCATTGAAATTCAGTATTTCATGCGATTCCTATAGTAATTCATTTTCAACATTTTTTCATTCATTTTTATTTCCACATGTTTTTATATCGTTTCTTTATTTTCAATCCTTTTCGTTTTGTGGTTTGATCATATTTGATGATATTGAATCGACTCCAACTAGAAGAGGTGGAGTTTCAGCAGAAGCTGTTTTACGTGCATATTTGATTTTTCGAACATCATTTTTTGATGGTTCATGGAAATTTGGATTGAACATTGATTGCACACTATCAAACGAAAGATATGACAATTCCACAGGAGAAGATTATCGTTCAATTAGGTGGATGTCACCAATTTGTCAACGACAGGTATTGTTTCGGCCGATTTGAAATGTATTTTCATTGTTCGGTTTTCGGGTTTCTTGGAGATAAGATTGACTTTACTTTTGATGTCATTTGTGTTGCCTATCTCTCAGGTCCTACGTATTCATTTTTGAAAATTGTTTTTGCGTGGTTGAGGGGTAAAAAAGGTATGTGGAAAAAGAAAGGGACCGCGGAGATATGAAATAATTTGAGATTTTTGCGAGCACGAAGCAGACTAATAAGAGTGAACATTTTGCGTTATTGGAATATAATAATTATTAGATTCTTAGAATCAGTGCTGTGTGTAATTACACTCTTCACTCCTATTTTCCTTTCCCAAACCAAATTTTCGTTTCCTTGGAGTGTAGAACCAGAAGATTCTGGAGAATTTGCCAGTGCAAAAACCGGTGAGTAACCAAATTCCATACAGTCCATTTTATCCACACCATTTGTTGGTCCTTCGAGCCGGATTTGAATTTTCATTGTAAATTGATTCAAATCATATTTGATTACTCATCAAAAATATAGTTACGCATTTGTTCACCATTAGTCATTTGTAGAATTCCGAATATGCCTAGGAAATATACCCCACCTAAGTGCAATTTCGATTTGGAAATTATTAGTTTTTTCAAAAGATATTCAAATATTCCATTTGTTTTCGTTGAACCACAGACAGTGCTATTCCAAAAAATTCCGATCCGTTTTTTGCCGCTCGAACGCGCAATTCTATCCAATAGCCCAGTGAACGATTCACTGATAGAGAGCTTGTTTTCGTATCTTGTGAAATTTTTTGAATATTTTGGAGATGTCGAAATCAAGAGAGGAATTGAAATTAGAAAGGCTCTTAGCTCAAAGAGAAAATATATTCAAGCGTGCCCAGATATGTTATGATGCAGGAAAGGCTTTAGAAATTGATACTGAAAATGAGACCCACAGAAAAAATTTCAGTATTCGATATACCACATTTGAGAAAACCGTCACTGAATACCGTGAAATAATTCAAAATATTATTGAACTCAAACAAAAAATTCATCCTGAAGAACCGGTCAATTATAGTTTGATGGATGGTTTTGAAGATTTATATTGCCATATTGAATATCTTGCAGCAACATTTTTACTTCAGCCGGTGACTTCTTTCTCGAATGTTGGATCTCGAAATGAAGAAAGACCTAGGCTACATATGCCGAGAATAGAATAAGTGAAATTTGATGGAGAGGATATTGCATTATGGCCCCTTTTTCACGAAAATTTTAAACATTTAGTGCACTCCAAAACTGAATTTTCCAAAGCTGAAAAATTGAATTATTTGATGGGAAGTTTAACTGGCAAAGCGTTGAAAACTTGTAATGCGGTCGAATCAATTCCGAATAATTATGATATCATATGGAAGTTGCTTGAAGATACTTATAATGATAAAAAGACCTTAGCAAATTTATACTTAGAAAGAATTTTGAATTTTCGTGTTTTGACAAATAATAATCCCGCTGGTTTACAAAATTTCCTTGAAAAATTTGACACCAACGTAACGGCTTTGAAACGATTGAACCTGACTGATATAGGTGATTGTATTTTGACCCATATTGCCATGTCAAAGTTATCCCAAGATTCCATCAATTCTTTTGAATTGATCCGTTCGAGTACCGATTTACCAACCTATGATGAGTTGATTAAATTTGTTCGTCAACAAAGTAAAGTAGTTGTCAGAAATGACAAATCTCGTTTTAATCAATCACCCTCAAAACATAGTCCCTATCCTTATAAGAGTACGACAAAAAGTTTCTTCACTAATGAATCTACCAGTAGTAGTTTGAATAATTGTTTAGCATGCAACAAAGGTCAACATTACCTGAAAGATTGTCATAAATTCAAAAATAGTTCATTCGAGGAGAAATATAAAGTGATCAAAGATAATAATTTATGTCTCAATTGTTTTTCGAAAAAACATAAAGTTAGTTCTTGTACGTCCAAATTTTCTTGTTTGCTGTGTAAAATGAAACACCACACCTTACTCCATAGAAATGATATCAACAAAGATAAACCAACTTCATCTAGCAACCCTACAAATGTTTCTTCATCTACCCCAAGTGGTGAGAATACCCCTTGTTATTCTGATGATAATGTTCATAGTCTTTGTATAAAATATTCAGAGAAAATTAGTTATTCTACGGTTTTATTAAGTACTGCTATGGTTAGAGTGTTTGATCGGTGGAATAAAGAACATAAAATCAGATTCATAATTGACAGTGGTTCTATGTCGAATCTACTCACAGTGGATTGTTGCAGAAGGCTCAGTATACCTTATTCAAAATTAAACAAAAATATTATTGGGATAGGTGGTATGGCCAATCCTTTGAAAGGTCGGGCAAATTTGACAATTCACAGTATCAATAATCCTGATATAGAATATCCTATTGAAGTCCTACTTGTTGACAAAATCTCTGATTCACTACCAAATTCAGCTGTTGATTATGATTCCCTTATTCATTTGAAAAATCTGCCTTTAGCAGACCCAGGATTCCACTCCCCCGGTAAGATTGATGGAATATTAGGTGCTTCTCTTTTTGCTGAAATCATGGGTTCTCATCATGTTTCAGGTATTACAGGTACACCTACGGCCTTAGAAACAAAACTTGGTTACATTGTAACAGGTCATGCTAAAAGTTCTGAAAGTTTTTCCTTTTCACAAAATAGTTCAACATTTCTGAACTTGGATTCTTTGATAGAGAAAATGTGGCAGGTTGATGATTTTTCCACTCCCCCTTTAACAAAGGAAGATGAACTTTGTGAACAATTATTCACCGAAACAGTCAGTAGGGACGGAACAGGTCGTTACATGGTAGCGTTACCATTTAAAGATGATCCCACCAAATTGGGAGATTCTTTTGTATTAGCCAAAAATCGATTTCTTTCTTTAGAAAAAAGATTAGAGAAATTACCAGAATTACGAGAAACCTACTCATCCATTTTGAGAGATTATATTGATCAAAACCATATGTCTCTAGTGTCTGATGATGAAATCGATTCACCCTCGTATTATATACCTCACCATTGTATTTTCAAAACTGATAGTACCTCTACACCATGTCGAATAGTATTTGATGCTAGTATGAAAACCGATAAAAATATTTCTTTAAACGATATTTTGCATACGGGGCCAAAGTTACAAAATAATCCTTTTACAATTCTATTGAATTTTAGACTTTTTCCTATAGCGGTTACCTCAGATTTGCAAAAAATGTTTCGTCAAATTAATGTTGTTGAAGAGCATAGACATTTTCAAAGGATATTATGGCGATTTCACCAGAAGAATCCTATTTCAATTTATAAACTGAATACCGTAACATTTGGTGTAAAACCCTCACCTTTCCTCAGTCTGAGAACTGTCAAACAATTAGTTAAAGATGAAGCGAAACATTATCCCAAAGCTATCATACCCATAGAAAGGGATATGTACATGGATGACCTAGTAAGTAGTTTTCCTTCGGTAGCAAAAGCCTTTGAAGCTCATTCCCAAATAGTGGATTTGTTCCAATCTGGTGGATTCCGAATGATTAAATGGATGTCTAATTCAGAAATATTTCTTTCCAAAATTCCGGATTCTTTGAAATTTCCGAATCCTATAGAATTTGACAAGAGTATGTTGAAAATTTTAGGGCTACAGTGGGATCCTCTGAAAGACAAATTTAATTTTAAAGTTGAGAACCAGTTTGCTCCTTGCACAAAACGTGCAATTTTATCTCTTTTAGCACGTTCTTTTGATCCTCTTGGTTTTTTAGCTCCGTTAACGCTGTATCTTAAAATTTTGATCAAAATACTTTGGAATTTGAAATTTGATTGGGATCGAGCAGGTCCAGAGAACTTAGTAAAAATATGGAATAAAATACAGTTGGAATTACCCATGTTGAATAGTTTTGAAGTTCCTAGACATATTTCAGTTTTTGAAAATTCCCAACTGACTCTCATTGGTTTCTCGGATGCGAGTACAGCAGGAATAGCGGCTGTCATCTATTGTCGCTCCGTCTCTCAAAACAATGTAACAGTAACATTTCTTTGTGCACAATCAAAAATTAGCCCTACGTCCAAAATCACCCTACCTCGTTTGGAACTGAATGCAGCAGTTCTTTTAGCTAAACTATTATCGCATGCCATTAACATTTACTCTCCTAGGCATAAAATAAATGAAGTATATGCTTTTTCTGATTCCATGATCGCTTTGAGTTGGATACATTCTCCCTCCAAAAAATGGAAAACTTATGTTTCCAATAGAATCTCTAGAATATCTAGTTATTTACCATCTAAACATTGGTATTTCGTTTCTGGTAAGCAGAATACATCGGATTGCGCCTCCAGAGGTTTAACCCCGTCCGCTCTCATGAATCATCCCACTTGGTTTTGTGGACCCTCTTGGTTGACATTTGAACCCTCTGAGTGGCCAATTAAGTCTGTAGATAAAATTGCAATCAATGAAATTGAGGATGAAAAATTGATCTTATTATCAACTGAAGATACAATATCACCATTATACTCTCTCATAAATTATTTCTCTTCTTGGTCAAAGTTATTGAATGCAACCACATTTGTTCTGAGATTTGTCAAAATATCACCTATTCGTAAAGTTATTGATTTAACTGATTTGGAAAAAGCAGAACTCGCTTTAATAAAAGCTGTTCAACAACGGCACTTTTGTATCGAATATGAAAAAATTTTGAAAAATAAACCAATACCTTCACGTCTATTTCGTTTAAAACCTTTCATCAAAGATGGTATTATCAGAGTTGGAGGTAGACTAACGAATTCTAATCTCAGCTTTGAACATAAACACCCCATTTTATTACCAAAATCAGATCCTTTTGTCAATATTTTAATCGATTACAACCATAAAATTAATTGTCACACTGGACCTTATTTATTGCAAACGATTTTGAGACAAAAATATTGGATTTTATCTGCCCGCGATATTATTCGTCAACGTGTCTGGAAGTGTAATCACTGTTTCAAACTGAAACCTAAACCTACTTATCCAATCATGGCTGATCTTCCTAAAGAAAGAGTCAATGAATCCAAAGCTTTTTTCTCAACCGGAGTTGACTATACAGGAGCATTTCACATCACCATGAGTCGAGGGAGAGGTATAAAAAGCCAAAAGGCGTATGTTTGTTTATTTATTTGCTTATCCACGAAAGCTATTCATCTTGAGCTTGCCTCATCCTTATCCACTGAATCTTTCTTAGCTGCTTTGAAACGATTTTTATCACGGAGAGGTCACTGTTCCACTTTGTTTTCGGATCAAGGTTCGAATTTCAAAGGAGCTGACACACAATTGAAAGAGGTTTATCAGCTCATTGAATCCCAAACCCACAAAGATGCGTTTCAAAAGGAGTTGAACCTTCAGAAAATATCATTTCGATTCAATCCCGCTTCCGCCAGTCACTGGGGTGGAATCTGGGAATCCAATATAAAAAGTGTGAAAGCCCATTTGGCCAAAGTAATAGGAAATCAAATATTAAGTTATGAAGAATTCAATACTGTTCTCGTACAAATCGAAGCTCTTCTCAATTCGAGACCCTTATGTTCATTAAGTAATGATCCCGCCGATCCAATAGCTCTAACCCCCGCACATTTTTTGTATAGTTCTCCATTGAAAACACTCCCGAGTGAATATTGCCTCAACGAAAAAATGAACCCTGTGAATAGATTCAAGCTATTAGACTCTATGGTCCAACATTATTGGAAACGTTGGCACGTGGAATACCTTTCAACGCTTCAGGTTCGGCAAAAATGGAATTCCCCGTCTAATCCTATAAAAGTCGGTATGATTGTTATTATCATTCAGGATAATATTCCTCCATTACAATGGCCATTGGCTGTTATTGAGAAAACATTCCCAGGCAAAGATGGCATAATAAGAGCGGCGCTTGTACGAACGAAAAATGGTTCTTATACTCGCCCAACAGTTAAACTTTGTCCTTTACCAAATCAGTGAGGATATTTCGTTTGAAAAATATCAATTGTAAATATTTACATTTTTCTTTTGTTTGGTTCAGCGAATGATGCGTTGAATATCTTTTGAGAGACTAGAGGTTTCGTTATTTTTTAAGTTAGGATATGTTATTATATATTATAGTTATTGAATTAAAATTCAACTCGGCGCGCCCAGGATGTTTCGGCCGATTTGAAATGTATTTTCATTGTTCGGTTTTCGGGTTTCTTGGAGATAAGATTGACTTTACTATTGATGTCATTTGTGTTGCCTATCTCTCAGGTCCTACGCTTGTATTCATTTTTGAAAATTGTTTTTGCGTGGTTGAGGGGTAAAAAAGGTATGTGGAAAAAGAAAGGGACCGCGGAGATATGAAATAATTTGAGATTTTTGCGAGCACGAAGCAGACTAATAAGAGTGAACATTTTGCGTTATTGGAATATAATAATTATTAGATTCTTAGAATCAGTGCTGTGTGTAATTACACTCTTCACTCCTATTTTCCTTTCCCAAACCAAATTTTCGTTTCCTTGGAGTGTAGAACCAGAAGATTCTGGAGAATTTGCCAGTGCAAAAACCGGTGAGTAACCAAATTCCATACAGTCCATTTTATCCACACCAGGTATATCATAACAAACGAAAACAAAATATGCCTAGAAATTTAAATTATTATAGTTACATTTGCAAAATAACCCCATTCGTGAGGTATCTACATCAGATCAGCGAAAAAAGTATTCATTCCTAGAAACAAAATCTGAAAAACTGTGCTTTACCAGACACCCGTATAGGAAATGATACATGTACAAGCTCATCCAATCCATCCTGGCACAAACTCAGCTACTTTTCTAGTTGCACACTGATAGTGCAGGTCATGACGAAAGAAAAAACACCTTCTAGGAAATAAATTCAACACAATGAACACATATTATAGGTGTTTTTCATCTTCGTATAATTCACACAGACTCCTGGGCATTTATGTCATCAGTTCTGTGCCAAGATGGATTGGATAAGCCAGTTTTCATTTATCAAATCAGAATGATCACTCCGAACGTTGAGAGACAAAAATTTCGATCAAACTCAAATGACCTATAAGCAGAAAAAAAAAAACTACTTAAAAACTGTGAGAATTTGTATGGTTGCTCTGAATTCTCAATGTAGCTTGACACTAATGCTCCTCTCATCAATGTATCGTTTTCGAACACGTCTGAGATAAAAGTCGTAATTTCTACATAAAAGTCGGAATCATAAAAAAATAAAATTTCAAAAAAGTATGGCTCTTCTGCGCTTCCGTATACTATAGTATCTCAGTATAATTAACTCCAAACTGTAACCTTTCGCTACTAGCAGAGGTTCGAACCTAAATAATATTCTTTTTTTTGCGTTCCTTTCAACCCACTAAATTTTCAAGATTGCTCTACTATCGAGAGAGATTGAGTTTCTTATCTGAAAAGTTTTCTTCCAAGAAAACAACATCTCTGAAAATTACGAATTTTCTGTTCGAAGGATGAAACAAAATATATTCAACAAGAGTGCAACCAACTATTTTTAGATATTTCAAATCAATCTTTTCACCTGTCCATGTTTGCTTCTCAGAGACACTGCCAGAAGTGGTTGCTTAGATATATATATCTGTTTGCAGCTTCAGCGCGGATCACATCTTCATTGAATCTAGTCTAATTCAATTAAAATTTGTTCATTCCTAGTCA